>PQWD01001137.1:153525-263062 GCA_019425675.1 Leucinodes orbonalis
CGTTTAATTTAAAAATCGTTTATTAAAAAAAGATTGAAATATTGTTTATGGATTTTATCTGTTGCACATGCATATACGATTATTCCATATACCGTATGTACTTAGGTAATAATTCATCTAAGTTAATAACAGAATATTTAGAGTACAAAAAATGAAATTATCTCATGGTTGTGATACCTTAAATGTAGGAAGATAAAGCTGCAGTAGCCAAACATCGTTTATAGTTTAGTTTTTTTTAAAGTTTTCTATTTGTATGATGCTAACAAGATGCCAATTGAATTATTTGGTTCAAGTTTGTTTAAAAAAGCGAATCTGACATTAAGAAAAACTTTTGATCTTCCATTTGCACACCACTGTAATAAGAAGATTTTTGCTAAACGTTTACATATTTATGTGAGACGGATAACAATAAATTATTAGTTGTCATAAACTCCTTATAAAATACTTTATCGACTAGTTTCGGTAAATATTGCTCTATTAAAGAGAAAATCTTATAATTTATTATTGGACTATGGGATTTGCAAATCAGCCTATAACCCCTGTAGGCATTAGGCCTTCCGCACAGCATGGTTATGGAGAGATTTGTAATTAAACCCATTGAGCGCCCGAAATCCATACGTAATGGAAATTCTAATGTTTGTGACGCTTTTAGGCGGCACGAGCGGTCTAAGTGCTTTTAACCTTTTGTCCGCCAATGACGCCTTAAGGCGCCAGACACAATGGATGTTCTGGTTTGTCTGGATTCCCGGCGGCGTTCAATAGGTTAAATAGTAAACACCAGACGTTACCACACATTTTAAACATTCAACTATTACAAACCCCCATCCTTATTTATCATTCTCATCATCATTCAGCTCATTAACGTCCCCACGAGGGCACGAGCCTACCGTATTAGTGGTTGATTAGCCTAGTCTTCCACGCGGCCCTAGGTGCGGATTGGACGACTGTCACACCAACCCTCGAATCTCTTCGCAGGGCTGGCAATGAAGTTCCTCACGATTTTCCTCACCGTAAGAGCGTCGGATAACGTACATATATTTTTCGAAAATGCCGAAAACACATTGTACGGTGTCGGGATTTGACCTCAGCCTCCCGGTAGAAGGCGACAGTCCACAACCACTAGCGCAAGTCCACCACCACTGACAGTCCTTATTTATATATTTACAATATTTAGACAGAGAGTAAGCATAGTTTATCATTACAATAAATAACATCTCTGTCTTAGCATGAAAAACAAAGGCCCGTGATAGGTAACTACCTAGTTCAATTTATTTGCTTTTCGTAGTCGTTTCTTGTCGACAACAATGATATTTTTGTATATATAAAGGTAGATAGATACGCCATCCGTGCCTTAAAACGAACGTTTTTAAGCGCACGGATGGGCGTAAACAAAGAGTACAGTTATTTACTCTTTTTTTTTTCTCGATTGTTTTGTGAGCATATCACGAATCTATACTTTTTACATCATTGGTCGACAACAACAGAATCGAAACTACGTATGAAAATCACTTTGAAATATCGTTAAAAAGTATGGACTATGGTTCAATTATTAGCACAGTGATTTCAGAGACTATGTTTAAAAAAAAAATAAGTATTTAGTGTCATATTAATTAAGCACAATAACAGGCGTAGGTAATACCTACTTAGGTAGGTATGTAAATGTCACTATCACAGCAAAAATATATAATTAAACATTATAAAACAAATAATCCTGCACTTACTGTACACCAAAAGGGTTTCAAAAAAATCAGCGCAGCCTTTGCTGCAAACGGAGGTCCTGTTATGGCACTAGTCCTTTAAGATTTTCCGTAATCTGTTATTGTTTTTAATTTGTGCCAAATAAATCTTTCTTTCTTTCTTTCTACTTACACTTTTGGATGCCGTTTCAAAAAGCTTTGCAAGCTGTGAATTTAATTGTATATACTAAAAGTGGACATTCTAACCCTAGGTCTAACCTCTGAGTTTGCTCAGAGCTTTTTTATCTGTATTAATAAAAAAAATTAAATTATTAATACAGATAAAAAATACTATCAGATTTAGCAAAGTGACATACTTTATCTTTTGTCAGTATACCTAGATAAAAAGAGATCCTTTACCATTAGAATGTTCTAAGATCTAGTCTAATTACAGTACCTACATAATTATTATTCTTCAAGGCATTCAAGTGTTATGCTACAATGGCAGTCGAGTTGCGTGCACACGCCTCATATTTTGCATACACATTTTGATTTCTAACTCACATTGAATTAACTCTAAAAGTTTATAATTTATACCAAATGTTTGTAAGGGAACCTAATACATAACCTTATATTATCAGCGGAAATTTATTGTGAAAAAGCCTTTTAATTTTTCTAATACGGTTGGTACCTGATACGAACCATAAAAAAGCTAAACTACTATTGGTTGACATGTATTTAAGTACACAAGTAAGAACTCGGTGGAAAATATGTAAACTTCGCAGGTTATCTGTTCATTTGAAAAATATTAAATTTAGGCCTTTGTATACGCAAGATTATTGAAGTATAATTTAAATATTTCACTACTTATTAGTAAAGGAATGTTCCCATTTCAGGCCTCTAAGAATATCGAATAGGTAACTAAAATTATCACAACACAATCACTTAAAAGATGACATGTAAATAAATATTCTTATTTATATATTAAAATAAGTAATACTGTGCGTCATAGCAGACTACATTGTAGTATAAATACAAGAATAAATTAATTAACTAATGACAAATGGAATTTATAACACTAATATAAATAATGTTAATTTTAGGTCGATGGATATTGGCTCTGTGCACGATTACAGCGCCAACTAGCGTCCACAACTTTGTGGGCTCTGTCACATTGACATTTAGGTCGTATATTTGTGAAAACATATCGAAATGAAAAAATAACAAATATTTCGACTAATCACTTGTTGTGATTTCACGATTTGGGTGGAAAAAAGGTTTTCAAATCATTTTGGTCATTCAAATCAAATGAGGTAAGTCCGTAAAGTGTGTTTAATTCTGATTGTGTTCGGGTTTGTTTACTTCATTTATAGTTGTAGTTTTACAGTAAAACAACAAGAAAAAGCTACATTAATGGTTTCATTATATATCAGTAAATATATTTGTTGTTGTGTTGTATCGCTATTTTGTGTTCCTGTATCGCTAGTAATAAATTAAATATAGTTTTCATATCGAAATGAGTATTGTTTTGAAGACCGGGTTTGTGAGTGTTACTCACAATATCAAACTTGCATTTACTATTTCTGCCAGTATTCTTGCAGTTTACAACACAACAACTACTGTGACTCATTTCTGTTAGCGGACTAATGCGATTAATTAATGATATTAAAATGTTTTTATGTAGAATCACTTTGCCATTGACAGATACATCTGATGACAGAGCTTACATTATGTCTACTTTTGACCACCATGAGCGCTGCGGTAGATTATGTTACGCCCACCTAGTACTTCGCACCCAGCGAATAAAACTATTAATTCAAAAATCTACATTGACTAGTCGATCGTTTTGGTAGCGCTCTTCGCGCTTTTTATTTTTTGCTCTTTACTCTTTTATTTTAACGCTTTCCTACGCTAAAATAAGTTTTCTAACTTTACTACTTTTGGGACGAAGTAACGGCCTTTTAGTGATAACATAAATATTGTTTTTTTTTTCATATATAAATATTAATTAAAAAGAATAATCCTTCAATACAGTATTACCAACGTTTATCCCTGGTGGAGACAGATATTTCATTTCTATAGACCTAGAGAAGTCTTTGCGTATATTAAGGGCAGTTTTCTGTGATTTTATACCTTATCTTCTTAGCATAGAGACTAATAAAATAGCCAATCTTGTTTACGCCGAAACCAATATTGACTTAGAACTCATCAGGTACTACGATCCCCAGTGTTCATCTCACAAAGACATGTATTTCTCATGGCATATCGTACTTTATCAAACATTTTATACTTTTAGTATAGGTACATACCTAGGTCAAACCTCTAGCCGCCTTTTTCGGATCCAATATTTATGCTTAAGACCCTGAGGGTTCCCCATATTAAAAGATATAAAGCCTACATACTATGAAGTTTATAGGCCTTTACATAAGGTAGCCTTTGTCATGTGCATCAACCTCATATTTTATGATATCCATCAAAACTATACACTGGTTTACAAGTTACAATAGTCGTAATTGCTACGAGATTTTGGACCTTATGTCTCAGGAATACGTACAAACAATTTAGATCATGCCGAAACCCTCCCCTCCCTCGTTGATGGCCCACAGGAGAGCCTTGACCATCTGCTCGTAGCTGTCGTATTCCGGCAGACAGAGCTGGTTGAAGCACGTGTGCGCGGTGGGTAGAGCACCGAAGTTCGGCGCCGGCGTGATTTGGAACCGCGGGTTCAGTTCCTGTGGAAGATTGGTCTGAATGAGTAACAGTTTTCATTTGTATTGTTTACTAGGTGTGCACAGAGGTGTTACCCGCGGTATAAGATATTCTCCCGCAGTAAAACAAAGCTTATGTGTTTATCCAGAATGTCAAGTAACTATTAAAATCACTTTAATTTCGTAAAATAAGTAG
Source organism: Leucinodes orbonalis (assembly GCA_019425675.1). NCBI lineage: Eukaryota > Metazoa > Arthropoda > Insecta > Lepidoptera > Crambidae > Leucinodes > Leucinodes orbonalis. Next base: position 158,106 of record PQWD01001137.1, read on the forward strand.
ACTAAGTTTTTCCTTGTTACGTTATTTACCAAAGAAAAGCCATGGTGCATCCTCCGACCTGTACCTGTAACCTCCGACCTGCTTTAACATTCCAACCTATACCTGTAACTTCTAACCTGTACCTGTTACTTTTAACCTGTTACTGTTACTTCCAACCTGTACGTGCAAGTAGTAGTGAAGTGCAGCAATCTGGTCCTTTCCAACTTCTAACTTCTATGGTATCTGCAACTTACACCGCAATCTATACGGTTATTTTCACTGTCACTAACCTGGAACCCGCCAGGCGGCAGCTGCGTGTAGCTAGTAGCGAAGTGCAGCAATCTGGCCGTCTGCGCTGGCGTCACCTGGGGTACCTGTAATCTCCAATCTGTATCTGTAGGCTCCAGGGGGGTAACTACAATCTCTTAAAACAGTATTGTTTTCATGATACGTCAGCATTTTTGTATCAGAAAAGACGAAGTAATATTATTGTACACACCGTTTTAAGAGATGGCGGTAACCCCCCTGTACATGCAACCTCCGGGCGGGTACCTGCACCCTACATAGGTACGTGCAACCTACATTGGAATTACTGTCACTAACCTGGAATCTTCTAGGCGGTAGTTGCGACAGCCAGTAGCGAAGTGCAGCAGCCGTGTCCTCTGCGCGGGCGCCAGGGTACCTGCAACCTACATGTACCTGCAATCTCCGACCTGTACCTGTAACCACCGACCTTCTAAGTGGGTAACGTGCAACCTACACCCACCTCCGCTGTCACTAACCTGGAACCCGCCCGGCGGCAGCTGCGTGCAGCCAGTGGCGAAGTGCAGCAGGCGGGCCCGCTGGGCCGGCGCGAGCTCGTGCAGCGCGGCCCAGAACCAGGCCAGCGTGCGGGCCCAGCCGCGGGGCCCGGGCCCGGCGCGCGCGCCCGCCCGCCACTCCGCCACCGACACCTCGCACACGCCGCACACCAGCAGCTCCAGCTCTGTCTCGTCGAACGCCGCTACGGCCCGGGGGACAATAGGCATGATGGCACTTCTTTTTTTATTTTTTTAATGTTATTCGTGAACAGGACGGTCGGGACGCTCACCCGATGGTGAGTGATACGCCAGACCATGACAGAGCGGCATTATAGGAGACCAACAACTGACAGACAGTTATTATCCTCCACCAATGCCGCACGTCACCCGTCACTCGAAACAACAGATGTTAGGGCTCTTATACCCGGTACGCAAACAAACAAACACAAAAGTGCATAACACTCCTGTTTGACGGGATGATATCTGGCACTGCGGTGGTACCTACCTGGACGACTCAGTATCGAGTCTGCACCTAGTTCTGCTATGATATCGATGGACCGCATAATAAAGACACATTGGTAAAAAAATAACTCCGCTAACATTAAAACTCACAGAGATTTTCCAATTCTAAAAACACATTAATGGACTTTCACAAAAAACGCTTCATATAAATAGCTACCTAGTTATGACGTCACACCTCAGTAGTAAGTATGCATAGTTTATGAATTTTGTACTACAACTATATTAAATGTTGCGTTTTTTAAAATAGTTTCATAGCAAAAGTTGCTTTAAATTGTGTGTTATCCTTTGGTTTATAAATTTTGACTTGTATTGATTAATGTACTTTAAAAATGGACTTACCTACCTAACTTTAAATACTAATAAAATTCATAAAACATGAGTTTTCGAGCTGAGAGTAAGCACATCGTTATTTTTAACCCATATGAAATAGTTCTTACGATTCCAGAACCCAGCCATCATGCCTATTGTTGACACAAAATGTAGACTTAAAACGATAAACTGGAAAGCAAAATATAAATCTTGACACAAAATTAAGTTGTGTAAACAAGAGAACAAAAGATTTTTACCTAAACAGAATAAGAGCGTACATAAATATTGATTTAGTAAGGTTATATATACTTTTAGACTTTAACTTTCTCCTCTTCTAATTGCTATGCCAGGCAGAGTCTATATGGTTCTTTATTATTTGTAAATTCACCTTTGTACTATGGGTATAAAATAAAAATATTTGATTATTCAAAAGTTTAAGATATATTGAAAATTTTTGGTGAACATATTCCGCAATTTAACATTTATTTAATTTATTTTCATATTCCAATTTAGCCGTTAGAGGTGGGGGCACACTTATTTACCGCTTTAGAAGTGTCAATCGCGCAATTATTATTTTATTAAAAAATCATATTAGAAATCGCAATATCAATTTAAGACACCTATAAATTGATACCCAACATGTGTGGATGCAATGACAAAATAATTTTAAGAAAAAGATTCAGTTTAAAGTATGGGTTACATTTTTGCGATTTCAAGGTCAAAGTCAGAAAAGCACTTAAGAACCTCAAAAAAAATACAGTATAAAAAAACACTCATAATACCAAAGAAAAGCACAAAAATCAATTACGATACTTGGAAAAAAGCGATTTAATGTTTTGGCCTGTAGACAAAGAAGCACCCAAGAAAACTCAAGCGCACAGCTTTTTTTAAATAATGATTTCTGTACAAATATTTTATAAACACTGAAATAGGTAAGCAGTTTAAGTCCATGGATTATAATAAATATATCGTCAATAGTAAAGTAAACTTTTTTAGAAAGGCATTTTGTAACGGTACCCTAAAAAAGTAAGACGGTAATATGCAAGGTGATAAAATGGAGCTAGAAATGGTCATACCTAGCAGGTTATTTGGCACCAGCAAAGCAAGTCCCCGCAGGAAGGCGGCCACCTCGTCCTGACAGCGCACGGCCAGACGCCACTGCGCCAGCAGGTCTAGGTACTGCAGCTTGCTCTCATTCGTCACCTGCCCACATCATAACACCTCATTATTATATTGCTTTTACATAATTAGACTATTCAAAATTGTCTCCATTATCAGCTCATTGAACGTGCTCCACCGAGGGGCATGAGCCTATCCGTATAGGTTGTATAGGCCTTAGTCGCCCACGCGGGCTCAGTGCGGATTGGTCGACTTCCCGCACAATTTTTGAATCTTTTTGCAGGTTTTCTTACGATGTTTTCCCTCATCGTAAGAGCAACATAACATACATTGTATATAATTTCAAAAATTAGATGACACATTGGTAAGTAAGCATCGTCTCAAAGTTCACAGTAATAAGAGTCATATACCAATAAGGAATCCTAAACTTACCCGTATAGTTGACCCGCCGGGCAACAGGTCGTGCGTCCGAACGAATCGTCCGTTCGCGTCGTACACGTCGTCCGAGAAGAATATCTCGGGAACGTCGGGCCCCTCGATGTCCGTCTCCAGCACATACTTGATCTTGGACAGGTATAACTCCGGGTCGTCCGTCTCGAAGTACTGTGACAGATACAAACTTGCTGATCAGTTTTAGTCCTCTTAAAGTTGACCTTATAAAGAGACCGGAGTACGGGTCTTGGCAACGTAGCGTAGGACGCCGTCCGGCCCGATGGACGACTTGTGAAAGGTGTGGAGGCTGGATGAAAAAGGGGAGAACTGGGATATCTGGCGCAAAATGGGGGAGACCTATGTCCAGCAGTATACTGTGATAGGTTGAAGAGAGAAGCGAGGAAGTTGACTTTGATGGATAATGTATAAATTGATCACAAACAAGCTCAATTTTAATGACCTGTGGTATCAAATATACATGGGCAACGGAGTCATTTATCATATTAGCAGTTTGCTCGTTTGCCCGCTACAGAAAAAGAAAAGCTTGCTGATCCGAGCGAAAGATCGGTAAAGTAGGCAAATTGTTTACGGGAAGATGTGTAAAGTTGATTTATAAGGTATTTGAAAATTCGATTCGTTTACCACGGAGACCAATTACTCACCTCTTTGCCGAATGACTAGATTATACAATGAATGTAGTGACAACACTGATATTCATTACGACTCAATACAGTTGTTCAGAAAAAATATTATTCGTAGTTTTAAGTAGCACATTTAACCATTATATAATATTTCAAAAGAAGCTCTTTAAATTAAGAATGTTGTGTTTACCTGTAAGAAACTTAACATTTAGATCATATGGTGTATTGCAATTTAATATTCTTAATGTAAGACTAATGTTACGTTGTTGGTGAACCTAATAAAAAAAAATAAAAAAAATATATTATAGAGTTGCCATAACAAATTTTCAGGCTATACTATAAGATAAACAATAAACTAACTGTAAAGATGGAAATACCAACGAAAAAAATGTCCGAGCGTGTTGACATATACGTTGTCTTATATTTATGACATAAAATTATTAATTAAAATGTTGACCTTCACGCGTTACAAAATAAAAAGCACAAGCATGCTACTATGTCACTATGACATGTAGCGACCGACGTAATTATGAATGAAAATTCTGCCCGACTGACGCGATTTTGCGTGTGATTGTGCATCTAGTTAGTGTATTATCTAAATCATCAGTCCATAACGTACACTTGCAAAGAACATGCCTGCGCACGCCAATAATATGTCAAGCGGCTCGGACATTGCTTTTATTTATTTATTTTGGTACACAGACAGATTACTGTCATACAGACATAGATAAAAAAATACATTTAATAAATCTAGACAGCAATCTATAAATAGTGTACACATCGTGATACAATAAATCTTCTGCAGCAGACAGAGTAACAAACACATAAATTAAAAAAAATAACAAACACGAGGTAATACAACTTGTTCAATAAAATTTCCATATTATTTGGACTAGCTTGGTTGATATTCCTTTATGATTATGCATCTAGTTAGTTAATTTTTTATCTAAGGCTGATGCTGACGGTGTTGCCACCTTAGCCCTTTTATAGCTAGATTGAGCACTTTTTAGGGTGCCAAATGGCAAAAAACGGAATCTATAGATTCGTCAAGTCTGTCTGTCTGTCCGTCCGTATGTCGCATGCCCGTATGCCCCTTTTTTCTCCGAATTTATAAACATTACACCATTCAAACTTTGTGAGTATGTATTCTGTGAACCGCTATTAGGTTTTGACAAGAAGCTTGAAAAAAATAATATATATTTTGGGGTTCCCCATACATCGAACTGCAGAACTTGAAAAATGATATCGAGGTTTCTAATATCATTTTTTTATAAATGAAATGAAATCATTTATTTGTTAGACATAGGTGGTCAAATAGATAAACAGATGTTTGGTCATAGTTTTAGCATGTATCACTATGTCTTGCCTTCAGTAGGCGTACAAATTTTACATGTCAAAGTCATAATATGTTTTTTAGTATACATTATACTTAAGAAGTATGTCAAACATAAGACAATTGTATTACAATAATTATATTTTATAGTTTATCAATAAAAAAGTCCGTCAATGTATAGTAGGCTTTCCTTTTTAGTATACATAGTAAATGTTTACGGAACATGTTAGTATTCATATTTTTTATTTTTGTTGGTAATTTATTATAAATTTTAGGAGCCATACATAATATACTATTTCCTTTAAGGGCAGTTTTTGTAACAGGTGCACTTAGTTTGTTGCCGTGACGTTTACTCTTCTTAATCTGACCATCAGACAATGTAGAAAATAGGTGTAGATTTATTCTTACAAACATAGAGATCTCATAAATGTAGAGAGATGTTACTGTCAATATTTATCAGTTTAGTCCATGTCACTTAATTATTTTAGTCAAATTCACATTTTCAATTCACCAAATTGTTTTTCTTGAATAATATTGTTTTTAGGGAGAATATCACTTGGATAACACTCATGCAGTAAGTATGCGCGTAAACACTAAAAGTGTGAACTTTTTTGGTAACAATTCTTCGCTTTTAGATTAAAAAAGATTTCTAAAATACGGAGACGATCTTTACTGTGGCAACTAGCGCCATCTGTAAATTGAATAGTTACCGCGAGAGACACTCCCAAAGTTGAAAAAATTGTGTCCCCCCCCTCTAATTTCTAAACTATGGGGTTGATAAAATCGAAAAAAGTGTGTGATGTACATTACCATGAAATCTAACAACGAAATTTAGTTTGAATGATTTCTGATGAGTAGTTTTTTTTATACGTCAAAAACGGTGAACCAATAGTGGTGGTACTACCTAGTAGTAGGCGCCTACGTAAATAAAAATTACTTTATTTTATGTTACTAGTTGCTGCCAATTTTTTACACCCGAAAAGAGCAATGTAGCTCTTCTTCACTGTCATGAAAATTTTCCCAAATTATTAAGTTTTCGACATGCTGTATGACAGTAATCTGTCATGCCGAAAAGAGCAATGTAGCTCTTCTTCACTGTCTTGAAAATATTCCCAAATTATTAAGTTTTCGACATGCTGTATGACAGTAATCTGTCATGCGAAAAGAGCAATGTAGCTCTTCTTCACTGTCTTGAAAATATTCCCAAATTATTAAGTTTTCGACATGCTAACACAACAAGTAGATACTTTTTGCTATTTCATCGGTCATGATCGCCTTTTTTAGACGCTCTAGAAAAACCGGTTTCATGACATGATTATTTCAGTATGTCTAGAACAGAAAATCTTTTGATGCTCAATCTAGCCTTTTTTCCTTCTCAAAACGCCCATTTTCTAAAACTCAGGTGGCAACACTGGTTGCTGGTGTAACTATAGTGGTGAATCAATCCCGGTACCTTGTAGTTGAGGCGCAGTCCGATGATCTGCGCGAGGAAGGACCGCGTGAGCCTGGCGCGTACGAACTGTCGGTAGGCGCCGCCCAGCGCGCACTCGTACATACACTTGCCCACCATCTTGCCCGCCAGCTCGTAGTGCTTCAACTGGCAAACACGTATGTTACAAACAATATTGGTACCCTCAGGCAAATAGTCTGGAAAGTGCTATCTCAAAACTCAAACTCAGAAATTCTAAGTCTTTACAAGACGCTGTTGAATCGTCAAATTATAAATGGTGTAAAACTAGTTTGAATGCGGTAGTGATTTGGAGAGTTGATTCTACTGAGACGACTCTGGCAAACAACTCAGTAGTTAATCTCTTTTTTGCCAATGATGATTCTACAAACATTTCAATTTATCTATTTTTTTTCCAATAAATAATCGTGAACAGTGCCTTTCTTAATAAATTAATCAAATAATCTATTTTCTATAAGATATACTCTAACTTTGATTTTAATTGATGTATCGTGTAATTGTGTTTCAATTTCCTCATGTTCGTTCGCTAATATAAAAAGACACGTATAGTATGAGGCTGGCTAATTTATAATACATTGCTTTCGTATAGTTAAGTAAGATTACATTTTTTAATACATTGGCTGTACCAGCGCGGCGAATACGTTTAAAACATGTGACATAAGAAGACACTTAAAGTATGTGGCTGAGTGAAAAAGAAAGAAAGAAAATTGTTTATTATACCAAATTCACAAATACAATCAAATTCCTTATATTAACAGTAAAAAAGTTGAAATAAGGGACCGAAAAGGCATGTACTCAGCATGGTGTCGCGGCACGGAAACGTACCGAAGCGCACGAAAAGGCCACGTCGTAGTGGATGTGGTGGGTACCTTGAGATGCGGCGGGCGGTCGGGGTTGGGGTGCGCGAGGCCGGCGCCGGCGTCCCGCAGCGGCGCGAACAGCCGCGCGCGCCGCCCCGCCCGCCCGCCGCCCGCCGCCGCCGCCCCGCCGCCCCGCCGTCCCCGCCGCCCCGCCGCCGAACAGCTGCGCGCTCAGCACCGACACCCACTCGCGCCGCACCCCGCCCCAGTCCACGCCTGACACACACACCACCACACACCACACTACGGTTTACGGTTTCATCACGCACGAGCCTACCCGTATAGGGTGATTAGGCCTTAGTCGTCGACGCGGGCCCAGTGCGGATTGGACGACTTCACACACAACCTTTGAATCCCTTCGCAGGCGTGCATGAAGGTTTCCTCACGATGTTTTTCCTTCACCGTAAGAGCGTCGGATAACGTACATATATTTTCGAAAATTCGAAAACACATTGGTACGTCTCGGGATTTGAACCTCAGTCCTCCTGGTAGGAAGGCGACAGTCCACACCATTGAGCCACCGACGCTCATAGTATACTTATATTTAAACATTGTGTACGGCACGATTAACAGCAGAGACATATTGTTTCTTAACACTTGATACACTTGTAGGCTACTTTACACAATGTCTTATTAATATTAAATGTAATTATATATATAATAACCATATTCACATTAAGAAGTCATTGGTGTGCACCAGTTGTCGATGTCGAAGTCGATACCGACCGCGCTCATCGACTCACGGACGCACTAGCAATAGTCCGACATTATTTTGTCTACGGCCGCAGAGAGGAGATTGACATTGACGCAGACCGCACGTCATACGAGTGATTATTTGTTTTCGTGATAATTGTACCAATAGATATAGACGGTATAATATAATCTGATATTACTTAGTAAGTGGATTTATTATTTTCACATAACCACATTGGTGACCCCGATTTGAACAATGCCTAAGAACGACGAAACACGAGCTCCCGACATGCGGTTGTCTGATAGTGCGGGGACAAGTATCGATGTTTTTAAAGTCGGCGTCCGCATTCCACCGTTTTGGCCCGAGGAACCCGAAATCTGGTTTGCTCAAATAGAGGGGCAATTTGCCATATCTGGCATCACAAGTGACACAACAAAATTTCACTACGTGATTGGGCAACTTGATAATCAATTCGCAAGAGAGATTAAGGATCTTATTATTAACCCACCTCCGACGGATAAATACGATAAAATAAAATCCGAACTGATCAAGCGGTTGACGGCTTCTAAGGAACAAAAAATTAAGCAACTACTTACGCATGAAGAACTAGGAGATAGAAAACCATCGCAGTTCCTTCGCCATCTAAAAAGCCTTGCTGGCCTGATTGTACCGGATGAATTTCTAAGAACCATCTGGATGAGCCGCCTTTCTCATGGCATCCAAACTGTTCTTGCCAGCCAACCCACAACAATTTCTTTAGAGGATTTAGCGGACCTGGCCGACCGCATACATGAATATGCGTCTTCAGCCCCAGCCGTAGCCTCCACTAGTGATGAAACCCGCTCAGCCCTTGATACGCTCGTAATGGAAGTCGCTGAGTTACGTAAGCAATTTGAGAAACTTTCATCAGAGAGAAGCAGTAGACCTACCACTCGAACTTCAAGAACCTATTATGACAGATCTGTGTCACGGTCAAAAAGATCTAATTCAACTACCGCAAGTTCCCAATTTGCTGGTATCATTCTAGGTTTGGAGAAAAGGCTAGTCGTTGTGTACAACCATGTGACTTCAAGTCGGAAAACTCTCGGGCAGTCGATAATGGCGACGGACGTCCCCCTGTCGTCTACTGGTCGCCTGTTCGTCACGGACCGGATATCAAAGGTGCAGTTCCTAGTCGACACCGGTAGCGACCTCTGCGTCTTTCCCCGGGTCATGGTTCGCGATCGTCGTGCAGTGACAGACTATAAGTTGTGTGCAGCAAACGGATCCAGTATAAGTACCTATGGCCTTATACATTTAAGTTTAAATCTTGGTTTACGTAGAGAATTTAATTGGAGATTCGTAGTAGCAGACGTTACTAAGCCGATAATAGGGGTAGATTTTTTGAATTACTACAGTTTAATCGTGGATATCCGTAACAGGAGATTATTAGACAGTACAACCTCTGTATATTCAACAGCTAGTGTAGTAACACTCAAAAATATTGAATCTGTAAAGGTCTTAACTGGTAATACTCTGTATCATAAAATTCTCGACGAATTTCCGAGGTCACTCGTCCAACTGGTACACACCGACATATAACACATAACACTGCACACCATATTCGAACAACCCAGGACCACCAGTGGCTTGCACACCCCGTAGGTTAGCGCCGGATAAATTAAAGATTGCCCAACAGGAGTTTCAGAGTATGCTGGCTGTTGGTACAGCCCGACCATCGGACAGTCCTTGGTCTTCGCCGCTCCATTTAGCACCAAAAAAAGATAATGGCTGGCGTCCGTGCGGTGACTACCGTATGCTAAATGCCCGCACAATCCCTGACAGGTACCCAATCAAGAACATCCAGGACTTTGCACATAACCTGGTTGGCTGCAAGATCTTCAGCACTCTTGATCTTCTTAAAGCATATAATCAGATACCTGTCAGCGCAGAAGACATACCCAAGACGGCCATAACCACACCATTTGGTTTGTACGAGTTTCCTTTTATGACTTTCGGTTTGCGAAACGCTGGCCAAACCTTTCAAAGGTTTATGGATGAAGTCACAAGAGGGCTAGATTTCACATACTGTTATATAGATGACCTATTGGTCTTTTCCCAGAATCCTACGCAGCATGAGGAGCACCTTCGCCAAATATTAACCAGGTTGAGCAAGTATGGTATTTTGATAAATTCCTCTAAGTGCGTATTTGGTGCACAACAAGTAAATTTTTTAGGTTTCACCATTTCTGATAACGGCTACAGACCTCTCGATTCCAAAGTACAGGCAATCCAGTCTTTTCCCGTCCCAACAACTATTCGTCAGTTGAAAGCATTCCTTGGCATGCTTAATTTTTATAGAAAATGTCTACCGCGGGCTGCTGAAATCCAAGCCCCCTTGCATACTCTATTATCGGGATCGCAAAAAGGTACACAACCGATAACGCTGTCAGGTGATTTGCTGTCAGCATTTGAGGCTTGCAAATCAAGCCTTTCCCATCTACTTTACTAGCGCACCCGGACTGTACTGCCAAAGTCGCCTTGGTTACTGATGCTCAGATAAGGCGATCGGTGCAGTACTTCAGCAATTTAAAAATGGTTCATGGAACCGTTAGGCTTCTTCTCGCGAAAGCTCAGCCAGTCCCAGGTCAAGTATTCACCCATAGACAGGGAGCTGCTGGCGATATACGAGGATCAAGTTATTTTAGGTATATGCTTGAAGCCGACATTTTGTCATTTATACTGACCATAAGCCGATCAGTTTCGCATTCCACGAACGGAAAAAATAACTGTTCGCCTCGGCAGTACAGGCACTTGATTTTATCTCTCAGTTACGACAGACATTCGTCACATATCTGGCAAGGAAATATCGTAGCTGATACATTGTCACGGATAAATGAACTGGAGAACCTGTCAATCTCGAGATGCTAGCCCAAGTTCAACAATCTGACCCAGAGCTAGAAACTCTGATGAATAATGAGACTTCTTTACGCATGGAAAAAAATGACCCTACAGGAAGTTCCGTACCTCTGTACTGCGACGTCAGTATACCAACTCCTAGGCCTTACGTTCCTAAAAATTTACCGCAAGCAATTTTTCAAAGCTTGCACTCAATGAGTCATCCCGGAGCCAATGCATCAGCTAGACTCGTAGCAGAAAGATTTGTGTGCTGGAATCCGCAAAGACTGCCGAAATTGGGCACGACGTGCTTGGAGTGCCAAAAAGCAAAGGTCACTCGCCATGTTAATGCTCCTTTAAGCACTTTCCATCTGCCTCGTGCTCGCTTCCGGAGCATACATATTGACCTAATGGTCGTTACCAGTCTCACAAAGCTTTGGTATTGCCTCACAGCCGTAGATCGGTTCACCCGATGGCCAGAAGCCAGTACCGATTGAAGACATAACGGCTGAAACTGTAGCCAAAGCCCTTGTTCAACCTGGATTGCCCGATTTGGATGCCCAACGGACATCACCACTGACAGAGGTCGTCAATTTGAATCGGCCCTGTTGCAAACCTGTCCAAATTGCCGGCTTCGATCACAAACGTACTACTGCATACCATCCCGCCTGCAATGGCCTGGTGGAACGTTTTCATAGACAGCTAAAGCTGCTATAGTCTGTCATGGCAACGAACGTTGGACAGAGACATACCATGGGTCTTACTAGGCATCAGATCCAGTTTTAAAGAAGACCTACAGGCGTCCACAGCTGAGTTGGTCTATGGAGAACCACTAAGACTGCCAGGAGAATTTTTCGAACAATTTGCCGCTGGTAGCACAGACCTTTCGGAATTTTCAGCTCGACTTAAAAACATAGTCGAAAGTTAAGGCCTGTACCTGCTTCTCGCCACTGTAAGCCAAAGATTTTATTTATAAGGAACTAGCGACCACTGACTATATCTTTCTCCGCGAAGACATGTCACGAGGTTCGCTGCAGCCTGCATATTCTGGACCTCACAAGGTTTTAACGCGCGGCGATAAAGTGTTTCGAATTCTTGTTAAAGGAAAGAGACCACCGTATCCATCGACCGTATTAAACCAGCTTATATCCTATCAGAAAATTCCGGTAACCCAATACCAGAAGCACCTAAACAGTACGCCACCCGTTCTGGTCGTCAGGTAAAATTAAAAACTATTATCGCCCTTGACGGTCTCTGGAGGGGGTGGTGTAGGCTACTTTACACAATGTCTTATTAATATTAAATGTAATTATATATATAACCATATTCACATTAAGAAGTCATTTGGTGTGCACCAGTTGTCGATGTCGAAGTCGATACCGACCGCGCTCATCGACTCACGACGCACTAGCAATAGTCCGACATTATTTTGTCTACGGCCGCAGAGTGGAGATTGACATTGACGCAACCGCACGTCATACGAGTGATTATTGTTTTCGTGATAATTGTACAATAGATATAGACGGTATAATATAATCTGATATTACTTAGTAAGTGGATTATTATTTTCACATAACCACATACGAATTTTAAATTTATGAGTTAAAAACAAAATTTTCAATGATAAACCTAAATTTTCAGCAGAAATATTATGTTTTTCGTGATTAATATATATTTTTGAACATTATTTAACAATTTTTCAAAATTTGTCATCATGCCTATTATTGAAATGAGTCAATAACGCATTCGCTCTATAAACTGGGATGAAGAAGAAAAGGTAAGTAAACCAAACCAACTACTTAGTGTGTCGACTTTATTAAATTGTTACTGTGGTTTTTATTTCATGTCTTTAACCCTAGAGAGATAATCAACGTCATTGAAACGCAAGGCCAACACAAATATTGCTATCTCTTTTTATTTCGCATCGTACCGCTCTGTCTTCTAAGTTATCCCAGTGGCCGTACGACCTTGTTCGTGACCTTACGCGAGACGGCTGTGTCGCCCTGGTAAGTACAATAATTACGTAGATACAGGGATGGCGTACGTACAAGAGACGTATGATTATCCTTTGTGTAACTTTTGAACCTCATTCCCAGTAGTAATAGTTCATTTTATTTATCGTTTTTCTTTATATTTGAGAACATAAATATTGGAGAACAGTGAAGATGAGATTCTTTCAGAGAGTGACAGTGAAGTGGAGGATGACTTGAATCAAGATGACGTGCAGAGTGACACCGAAGACGAATTGGTTGACGAAGTTGCTGCTGATGTAATAGACTCAACATTGGTATTGCAGGTACCATCATCTCCGTCATGTTTACCAAACCAAGATTCAACTTCAAATTTGGATTCGCGCATTATTATTCCAACTCAAACTTGTAACTTTCCTTTGCATACTCGTATGTTCAATTCAAATGCTTTTTATTATATGTTTTTAACTTCTGTTTAAATGCCTCTAACTACAACAATGTTGTGTGTACATGTAAAAGGCTTGCATATATGAACCTTATTCATGAAAATGTAAATACAAACTTTGATTATGTTTAGCTGTAAGCACACCTTTGTAAATAAATAAATAAACTCAACGTATACTGCGCGGGAAAAACAAACATTGCTGGTCTACAATTAAGGGTCAAAATCGAGGAAGAACTGCTAATATAAATATAGTACGGACATCTAGAGGGCCTACTCGCATGTGTAAAAATATATATGAGCCTGCTTTATGCTTTTAATTATTTAGGGGAGGGGGTAATGAGAGCGGTCGGGTAATAGGAGCGATGTTGTTTTACCGCAGCTATCGTCCTTGGCGCACCAATGACTACTCGGGTGCGTTCGTCGGCACTCGGTAATGTTCGTCTAACGCGTCCGACTCGTTAGTGTGCAACACTGAGGCGTAAGAGACGGTTCGGTTTGCGGTCCCGGCTTGTAAAAAAAGTTCCAGGTGTAAGCTACGAGGTAAGTATGAAAATAATACATTTTTGAATATGTTTATTCTTATTGCGTTCACAAATTATTCCCCTATCAATTGCAATTCCTTCGATTCCGATAAAAATTTAGTTAAAATATCTATATAATTATTTATCAAATGGAGGTTAGCGGGCAATGGGAGCCTAGGATGGCTCTTATTACCCGACGTAGCTCCCATTACCCCATTAGTATTTATTATCTAATTCTTTTTTGTTGATTTTTTCAGATGCCACGTAAAACAGATCGTACTACAACGAAAGCTTCGTGGACCGTGGAAACGTTAGAAGAAGCTGTCCGTACACTTCAAAGAGAAGGTATATAAAGTTTCTTAAGAAACTGGTATACCGTATAGCACGTTAAAGAAACGTTACAATTTAGCAAAAATCAATGATGAGAGATACAAAAATTCTCCCCGGCTGGGAAGACATACTGTCTTCACACTTAAGCAAGAGAATCTATTAGTTGATCATCTTCGTGCTATGTCGAATAAAATTCTATGGTCTTACGAGAGAACAATTTCGAAGAACCTGCTTTTTGATTGCTGAAAAATGGGTGTTGCAAACAGGTTCAAAAGAGAATCTAAAATAGCCGGAAAAGATTGGCTATGGGGTTTCTTACAGCGTCATCCTGACTTAAGCATAAGAAAACCGGAAGCTACTAGTATTAACAGAATACTTGGATTTAACAAAAGTGAGGTGACACGTTTCTTTGATAACTTACAAACATTGATGCAAAAATATAACTTTGATGCCGATATGATTTATAACATGGATGAGACAGGAATAACAACTGTCCAAGAAACAGAAAAAAATATAGCTCCGAAGGGACAGAAACGCGTTGGATCGGTCACATCATGGGAAAGAGGCAAAACTGTTACAGTCATCTGTGCTATGAGTGCGTCTGGATGTTTTATTCCTCCCCTTTTTATATTTCCTAGAAAACGTCACTCACCTCAGCTGGAAAGAGACGGGCCAGCCGGAGCTATTTACGAGTGTTCACATAATGGTTGGACAAATGAAAATTTATTTATTAAATGGCTCAATCATTTTATTAAACATGTCAAACCTACTGCGGAAAAACCTGTACTGCTTGTGATGGACAATCATAATAGTCATTCTACTCAAGAAGCATGGGAATTAGCAAAGGAGAAAAATGTTATAATGCTTACAATTCCTCCTCACACATCTCACCGTCTCCAACCTCTAGACGTAAATTTTTATTCTCCCCTAAAAAAAAGCCTACAATAAAGAGTGTGACATGTATATGTATAAGTCAAAAAATTTAACAAAAATTTCTCCTTATCAAATTGCAGAATTATTTAATAAGGCTTTCATGAGGGTTGCCAATATCGAAAAAGGAGTGTCAGGGTTTAGAGTAACGGAATATTCCCAATGAATCCTTCAGTTTTCGGCGATGAAGATTTCATTGAAGAGGTTGATGTAGTGGATAATGTAGATCAATCCGTATCGAATGATATAACACAAAAACCTGCTTCTGAAACGCTTGAAGATGATACTTTAGTAAGGCCAAATGCGATCCCATCTACATCATTCGCGACACCAAAAAACAAATTATTTCATCTGAGTCTTATGCAATGCCAAATCAGCCTAAACATCAAGAGCCAGTTATCACCAGATCAAACATGACTACCTCAACATCAAACAAAATTCGACAACTAAGTGAAACCAATGAAGATAATGATCAAACAGTTGCTTAGACTTTGCTTCTGTTATGGCCACTGTGAGTCCACTGCCACAACACCATATCTCTAATCAAAATAAAATCTTTAAGAATAAACAACATTCTGAAATTTTAACAAGCACGCCTATGAAGGCAGTTTTCGAAGAAAAAAAGGAAAAACGTATAGATAAAGAGAATAATGCGAAAACGACTAAGAAAAACCTCGGAAATTGTAAAAAAGAAAATTGTGCCAAAGGAAAATGTAACCAAAAGAAATGTGCCAAAGATAAGAGAGTTAAGCGAAAATCGGCTACAACTAAAAAGTTAAAAAAGCAAAAAATAATTTATTTAAAAGTGATGATGATGAAACATCTGACGAAGAGATAAATGAAAATTTGATTTGCAATGATGAATCTGAATATTCTGAAGAAGAAAATGTGTGTGCAATTTGTTTAGATACGGGTAAAAATGGAGAGATGTGGTATCGATGCAGAAGTTGCGGAAACTGGGCACATAAAGAATGTGCTGGCTGTGATTATGCAGCTTCGTACATTTGTGCATTTTGTTTGGATCCCTAATTTATTTGTTTATGTTTAACACATATTTTTTATACTAAGTGTTATCAAAGTTTAGTTTTTATAGAATTTTAAGGTTTTGTTGATTTTGCTGTGGTAAGAATCATAAATGGTATTCATTATAAACTATGGCTCTCATTACCCATATGGACGTTGAATAGGCTCTTATTTCCCAACGTGTCCAGTAGTGAGAGTAAATGACTTTTTCTTTAGATTTTTTTGTTATTCTAAAATTTTGTCATATAAAGGTTCAAAATGTGATTATCTGATACTCAAATGAATAAGGCTTGTGTTCCTATATAATATATATTATTATTAAGCCCTATATAGTTTTCCCCACACTCCCCTATAACTGACGAGATTATAAAACGTACAAAGAAGCTAAATTTCGACTCATTGCTGAAAATCAGAATAAAACCTACTCATTTAGTGCCACATTCAGATATACAGTTGATATTGAAATAAGAGCCTTGATCGGTATTTTGGTGCTATCCTCAGCAATGAAAGATAACCACCTATCTACTGAAGAACTCTTTGATAGTACGTTTTCAGGAACGCGTTATGTCTCTGTAATGAGCCGTGAGAGATTCGACTTTTTGATTCGATGTTTACGAATGGATGACAAGACATTGCGTCCAGCGTTGAGAACAGAAGATCCATATATAGCTGTGAGAAAGGTGTGGGATCTACTAATCAGCCAATGTAAAAATAATTATATTCCAGGGCCGCACTTGACTATTGACGAACAACTGCTCGCATTTAGAGGACGCTGTTCTTTCAGATTGTATATTCCCAATAAGCCGAGTAAATATGGCATAAAAATACCAATGATTTGTGATAGTGCCACAAAATATATGATTAATGCCATGCTCTATATCGGAAAGGCCACCAACACGAACGGTTTACCTCAAGGCGAGTACTATGTAACAGAGCTGTCTAGGACTGTACATGGATCTTGTAGAAACGTGACGTGTGACAACTGGGAAACGTGACGTGTGACAACTGGTTCACGTCTGTTCCTTTGGCAAAGAGGTTACTTCAGGAACCCTACAAACTGGCATTAGTAGGTACCATAAGATCCAATAAAAGAGAGATTCCGGAAGAACTAAAGAATACTCGTTTGCGACCAGTTGGATCTTCAAGGTGGTGTTGACACTTTTGACCAAATGTACTCGTCTATGTCATGTTCGAGAAAGACCAACAGGTGGCCTATGGCAGTTTTTTATGGTATGATGAATATATCGTTTGTGAATTCTTATGTCATATACTGTCATAATATGATAACTAACAATGATAAGCCTCTAAGTCATGAAACACGAAAAAGCTGAGCATAGAACTTATATCACCTTGGAGGTTAGAAGCTCCTACTCTTAAAAGACATGTCCGTGTAAATATCCAAGAGTTGCTACCAAAAACTAATACTTTAGATAATAATGAAGAACCAGTAATCAAAAAGAAGAGATATTGTGCGTATTGTCCGTCAAAAATAAGAAGGATGTCGAAAATGACATGTTATAAATGCAATAAAAGCATTTGTGGTGAACACAAAACTGATATATGTAAAGGCTGTATCTGAATGTGATTTAAACTTAAAGCTTTTTGATTTATTATATGAAGCTGTTAATTAGTCCTTATTCTATAATATTAAGCAAAAAAAAATCTGATTTTAAATTTAAGCTTAACATAATTACTCAACAAAGGAAGACTTAATATTTTTTAGTTATTTTGTAAGAGGTTTACAAAATGTCGTTGTTTTTAAATTTTATTCATTTTCTAATTGTCATCATGTTTTATTTGTCGTAGAAAACCCTTAACTAATGATTCAATAACTTTTTAAAGGTTATTTAAGGAAACTTGTCCCATAGGCACTTATAAATGCGAATACGTCTCAAAGACGTATGATTATCTTTACCGTAGGTCAAAATAAGATTATCTTTCTAGGGTTAATGTTTCAGCAACTATTTCGCAAACTTTTTAAGGAATATGCTCAAATTATTGAAAACAAATCGTTGGATACAAATACCAACAATTAATTTAAAATAACCATTTAATGTTTCTTATGTATAAGGTTTAATCAGCTAAACCGACGACCACGAGAACTATCGTCATTGAAAATTCAATGGAAAACCATGAAGGTGAATGCCCGAAAAATATTTAGTAATTATAAAAAAGAAACTAATAAAACGGGTGGTGGATCCAGGCCTCCAACTCCAAGTAATTTGATACTGGAAATTAAGGATTTATTAAATCCTGCCGAGCTTTTGAGAGACTAAAATAAATATGACTCGGATGGAGTTATGGGTGGAAGTCATGTGTTTCCTGCTAATGAAACATGCTTTATTGACTTAGTCAGTTCTTTTAAATGGTATACAATACAATTTAACAAAACCTACCCATCTGGAATTTATACAATATTAACTAAACATATTTGTAATTCTTTCAGAATATTGGAAGTATTGACTTGGATCCAGCAACTTGTCCAAACTTAACTCCTGTGGAGGTAAGTTTATAGCGTTAACATACTTCTCTACATCAATAAATTTCAACGTTCTTGAAATAATGTAGAATTTTATTTCCAGATATCAGAAAACCTAAATATAATCCCCGTAAAGGTAAAAAGTACACTTTACTGTTATTACTTTTATAAAAAAGTATTTTTAATGCATTTAATTTTAATTTACTGTCCCCTATACCAGAAAGCACAGCAACGAACACTCCTTTGACAACAAATAGCACTAAAACTTCAGTAAAGAAGGTACTTATCCAAATAAAAATAATTCTTTATTTACATAAAAGACCATGAGTAAATAGTTATTAGCTTACTTAATAGATAATGTTCTCATGTTTTGTGACAATTGTAGCAAACAAATTAATTGAAGTAATTACAATTTAATGAATATTTTGCCTATGACAAAAATGGTATTTTATTGTATTATTTAAACTTTAAAAATGTTGTGTATTGATACATATTTAACACAGTTTGAGTGAACACTGTTTGAAGGTACTGTTGTCCAAACAGTTTAACAGTAGACACATTAAGCAGTGGTTTTAAAAGTATTAGACATTTATATATTAATGTGAATAAAAAAACTTCAGGTGCCGAAACGACAACTTAATTTAACAAATTAATAGGGAAGGCTCACAAAAAAGGTTACATTTTTTTATATCTATTACTCCTGACTATATTTAGATTGAACTAAAAAAATCATAGTATTTATTCTTTACAGGGCCATGAAGACTATGTTAATAAAATGATGAATCATAGTAAAATGTTAAAGGATGAGGAGCACATGAGGCGAATGGAAATAATGGAGGAAGAACATGCAATAAAGATGGAAATAAATCGTACTATATTAGAGAGAGAAATTCTACAACTACAAAAACTGCGTGAATCATCATAAAATAAAACATGCTTTAATTTTCTCAACTGTTTTATTTGCATAAATATATAAAATAACATAAGGAAACCTTCGTAATGTTAACATTCAACTACAATGTCAGACACAGTATAATCTTATTCAAAAATTTTGATTATTAAATGCTGCCCGTGCAGAATTACCCCTGAATGAGTTGTCAATGGTTTGTGTTACTGGGACTGTTTCATTTTCCTCTTCAAATTCGATAAAATCTTGCCTGTGCATTGCTATATTGTGCAATACGGCCAATGCAACCATATACAGTTTGGTATTCTCTAAGTTGGTTGTAAACCCCCTTAGTAAACAACGGAACCATTGCTTCCACAAGCCAAAGCACCGTTCTACCACATTACGGGTCCTTATACAGGGTGTCTGGCGGCAGATTTATGTTTATAAATACGATTATTTCAAAAAGTAATAAACGGTGCGGGGGGAGGATTGTGTTCTTGGAATCAGCGATCATGCGGATTTGTTAGTCACGATGTGTCGCAGTGGTCAGTGAAACACGCGCGTTCGCTGTCGAGGCATTTTTCAAAAGCAACGATTCGTACGAACTTGCTCGTCGAACAATTTTGTTCACACTTCATATTCGACGGAGAAGTGATGGACCGAGTGTGAATTTAATCCGTTCGTGGGTGCAGAGGTTCCGTGCAACTGCTTCAGCCAATAACACCCCACGGCCAGGGCCCAGTCGAACTTCAAGGACTTTCGAAAACATTCAACGGGTTGAAAAGAGCTTACGTTAAAATCCACGACTTTCGATACGGAAAAGGGCAGGCTCGCTAGGACTTAAAAGAGCTACCGTTCATGAAATTTTGAAAAAGGATCTTAAGTTCCATCCATACAAAATTCAAATAGTTCAAGAATTGAAAGAAAGTGACTTTGTTTCACGTAAAAAAAATTGTGAAATAGCTCATTTTAGCAATGCAGAATAAGGGTATACATACATTTGGCTTATGGTGGATTGATTTATGATTTCGCTTTGTGTATGTTTTCAAGTTTAATGCACATAAAATACAACTCCACTGTATAATACTCGTATTAAACTAATGTATCAATTATCCGATACATTGTGCATGGGATGTGATATTTTAATTTCTAAATTTCCAATCGCTGTTTATAACTATAACCGAATCGTAAAACTGGTAATATTAAAAACTTACTGGTTAAATTTCAAAAGCATGTGTAAGCATGTGTGCATGTATGATTTGAAAAAGATACTAGACTCCTTG
The DNA here is from genome assembly GCA_019425675.1 of Leucinodes orbonalis. Taxonomy (NCBI): domain Eukaryota; kingdom Metazoa; phylum Arthropoda; class Insecta; order Lepidoptera; family Crambidae; genus Leucinodes; species Leucinodes orbonalis. Next base: position 179,010 of record PQWD01001137.1, read on the forward strand.
CCTAGCTTCAGACGGAAGTTGTTAGATTATTTTCTGTCGGTGTTTAGGTTCAAAGTTATATGCATTCTGTCACCCTCGAGTAAATTACTAAATGCCTTGCTCGAGGTTGGTAAGTGATCCCAGTATTGTTAGTGTTTCTGATTAGTATTGTTATTTTCATTTTTAGTTTTTTTATCTCATGTGTTGTTATTCTATTGTTTATCAATGTTGTGTACGCCTATAAAGGGTATATGTACCAGACCTAACTTAACTAATGTTGTCCCATGTTGTGTATTTATACTGTTGGTGTACCTTTTTAATAAATAAATAAAACTCAGGAATGTTTAATTTTTATAGGACTATATAAAGTCGTGGCGTTATTCGTGGACGTCCTGGGGGACGACGAAGCCACGAAAATCGTTTAGTCATATTAGGTAATAAGTTTTTTTTATTGTTATGGTATGTTCATTTATATACAGTAAGTGGTAATACTACGCTGTCTTTATTACAACTATTCAAAAATTAATATGATATCTTGTTTCAGAGAATGTTCTACTACAAGAAGATAGAAGAGTAGAGGAGGAAAATGGTAAGTATTTTAGAAATTTTCAAAAGCAAATTACATACTTTAAATATTATTACATTATTATTTTTGTTATTTAAGTTGCAGCAGATATCCAAGTAGCGCCAGTGGATATACCACTGGCTCCTGCAGCGGATGCAGTTTTGGCACCAGCTGCAAATATTGAATTTGGTAAGTTGGTGTAAAATTTAATTTTAAGTTTTACTTTTTGAATATGTATATAAATATATACTTTTTTTGTTATAGATCAAGATAATAATTTACCTTCTGACGAAGAAATAGATATACTAGGTACGCCGGACACTGCAAATGCAGATACTGTACCAAATTCGCTGTCGTCATTAGACAGCAGCCCTAGACGACTAACTACGATTTCGAATTTGTTGTTAACCCATAAGAGCATAACGTCCGATAAATCGGACGGTAAAAAAACTTTTATCATAGAGTTAACATTTATTGAACTTAAGGTTTATCTATTTAAAACAGTAGTTTAATATATATTCAAAAGTGGCAATACGTTATTATAAAATTTATGAACTTTCCCGCGCGTCAGCTGACAATCTGCAAAATGGCGGCACACGGTCAAAGTTTCTCGCGACGAAAGTAAGTTTATATTGTGTTTTTATTGTAATTTGTTTAGTGTTTTGGGTAAAAAAGAAGTTATTTTGATTGCTAAACTATTGGAATACTTATTTTCAATACTTTTTTTACGTAGACACGATCATTTTGAATGCTATGCTTGCAAACCTTTTACTGTCCGATATATCGCACGCTATGCACGGCGGATACTAAATGTGGTATTTTATTGAATGGTTACAGGTTGCAAGTTCATGAAATATTATCTGCTTTGGAGTGTGAGGAGTATGATAATACTGTGGAAAATATCATTTACGTTGAGCCCCCTATTGAGCATGCCGATCAGGTTACTGACAAAGACAGTGACAAGTTCGATGAGGAGCATAGTGCGAACCTAAATCACTTAGGTCGAAGACTGCTGCAAGCTAGCTGCGAATTCCAACGTTCTCGAGGTGATAGCGATATTTCTACTCCATCAACGTCTTCAGCACTCGGTTCAAATAAGCAACGAGCATCAAATGATAACTTTTTATCAAGTAGCGATAGTGAAGACGAGCAGCCCCTTTCTATTTTCATGTCTCATAACAAGCCTTCAAGGTCTGCACCGCCAACTAAAAAGAAAAAATCTACAGGTTGGAAAAAAGAAGAACCCGCTTTTATTTGCACTGAATATCGTCCACAGCCACCATCAGATGAAAGTAAAAAATGTCAAAATCATCTGGAATACTTCAAACTATTTTTTCACAATGATCTCATCAAACATATCGCACGCCCAGAACAATACTGTATTATCTCGAAAAATATCAAAATCGACTTTTATATACATATGAATAGCAAAAAAAATTTCGCGCATACTACGAGTACAGACATATTTATAGGTAAAAAAATGGCCAAAAGATGGCGCGCTAACTCTTTGTTGGTGGCGCCGCGCTGCCCGATTCACCCCGCGAACATGAATCTTTTTCCAGTTGCAACTTGTCGGCCCGCTTGGGTAGCCTGCGAGTCCATTACGCAACAGTGCATTATTTCTGAATAATGCGTTATTGTTAAATGAAGTGGTCGAATTAACGTAAAGTATTTAGTTTTAATGCAGTGTTGGTGGTATAACTGAAAGAAAGAAATAAAGAAAGAAAGATTTATTTGACACACACAATAAAATACATTCAATACATACAACTAATAAAAATAAATGCCAAATAGGACTTCCCTCAGCATTTGTCCTGGCACACTAAAAGCGTACCAGGACGCTGTTTTTCAGGAAGGCCCTGGTGAGCAACTAAACAAACAAACAAAAAAAAAATTAATACCACAATATCAAACTAAAATAATAATAATAACGTACGTATACATAATTGATTATAAATAAATACAGAAAAAGACCTAAAATCATTGAAAATTCACCTTAATATTTAGAAAAGATTAAAAACACATTTAAAAAAATAAAATAAAATAAAAAATAAGTAAAATATAACAATAATAATAAGAAAATCGTGACTAAAACAATAATAAACCAAAATTCTTTAGGCATCATAATTGCAAACCTTAGCCTTAGGACGTTATGAAACAAAAAGAAATGTCTATGCTTTACAATGGTTTTATTTATATGTCACTTTCATTTTCAAATAAAACAATTAGCACTTAAACTCAAATTTATAAACATAATACCTAATAAGACTATTCTCAGTGTGTTTACTAATATAAAGTGAATATATTATATGTGGCTACAACTCCAAACTCTGCAAAATTCACTTACAAGTTAGAGTTATATTGGACGACCGCTGCACTCATTGCTTTTGACGGACGAATCTACCGTGTGACTCGTACATCGTGCATACTTTGCAGGTAATTATGATCTACCTGATACCTGTTCTCGAGTAAAGTACAGCCCAAGATGTTTCCTAAATGTTGACTTAACTTTCAGAGCGCGTATTGGAGGAGATAGATTATTCCAACAACGTGATGCTGCATATCGAAATGAACCACGAAATGCCACTGTTCTATGTTTGGGTGTAGTAAATATGTATGTACACGCCCTCCTTGGATACTTAATGTCAACAGGAGCCCACACCAATTTAGAAAAGAGATATCTTGGTTTTTGTACAGCAATCACTCCAAACAATAAAGTAGCCAAATGAAGCTTTCGACGTGCCTCCATTTTGAGCATATTAGCGGCGTTTAGAAAAGGAGTGATATGACTTCTAGGGGGCACAGTGAAGCAGTACCGTGCACATGCATTTTGCACTCGTTGTATAAGGCGAGAAGACCGGCTTAACAGGCATGGACCATATACTGTATCGCAGTAATTCAGTTTACTTAAAACCAAAGACTCGCATAAGGTAATCCTGAGTGCTTCACTTAAGTAAGGCCTTAGCCTGTATAATAGTTTAAGCCTATAGAAACAGTTTCTTGCACATCGACTAATATAGCTTTCAAACCTAAGACTACTGTCAAAAATGAGCCCAAGATTCCTAGCCTCTTCAACACGCTCCAAGTGGTTATCATTAATTTTTATATTGAAAGAGTGGCATTCAATTTGGCTGTGATTATACGTGTTATTTGAAACTATTTCGAAATAATACCCTGTTTATGGCGAAGCTATGACAGATTTTTCGTATTATTCATAAATGATTCTGTGTTAATGATAAATACGGAGTTCACTTTAAACACGTCTGATCGCCTCAGATGTCCGGAGGGAAGGGACACAGACTATTGGAAAAAGCATTCACTGTTTAGTTTACCGGCTTTTTCAAAATATATGAGCAGGAACAGATTTTTATTAATTATGAGAACTTTAAATTTTGAAGACGACTCATCCGATAATATGCTGTAGAAAATAAATTAATCAATTCAATATTTTAACCAGCGAATGGAAGAAATCTATTACCCATCCAAAAATCTGGCCATAGACGAATCAATGGTTTTATTTCGTGGTCGTTTAATATTCCGCCAATATCTAAAGGGGAAGAAACATCCCTACGGTATAAAACTATATATTTTAACCGACGAATATGGAGTAGTCTTGAAAAGTATCGTTTATGCCGGCGCTTCTGATACTTTAGTGGGGAGGTACCAATCACACTGAAAAAGTTGTTTTGAATTTGCTATCTACTTATGTAAACAAAGGATATTCCGTGTATAAGGATAATTTTTATAATTCAGTCAATCTATAAATTGCACAGAAATTATTAACTATTAAAACATATTGTTCGGGTACTTATAGCAAAAACAATCCAAAAGAAGTCGTACAAAAAATATTGAAATGTGGCGAATCCATAGCGAGATTTAATAAAAGTGGTATTTGTGTTTTGAAATGGAAAGATCGACGGGAAGTTCTAATGATTTCATCACAACATGGATCTGACATAACTAGCATCACTAATCGACGCGGTGAAACGGTTTCCAAGCCCGAAGTCATCGTAGAATACAATAGATACATGGGTGGTATAGATCACCAGGACCAAATGCTGGCATACTACTCATGTGAGCACAAGACCATACGGTGGTACAAGAAGTTAGGGGTGCACGTATTCCAGCAAATGTTATATAATGCGTACACGCAGCACAATATTTTTTCAACGAAGAAAAGTTTCTATGATTTTAGGCTTGAAATCATAACGAAATTGTTAAGTGTTGACGAAGAAGACACAACGCGAGGTTCAGTTCCTAAATGCCAAGTGCACGTTCTTGAACAATGTTCTCGTAAAAATGATGGCACAACGAGAAAATTTTTACGGCGTCGGTGTAGGCCGTGCTGGCTTTCTAAAAAAGTCAGAAAAGACACTTCATATTTCTGTCGCGATTGTCCCGAACAGTATGGGTTTCGTATAAAAGATTGTTTTAAAGAGTACGAATAAAATTGTACGAGACAACTACTAATAAAATTGTATTGTTTATTTTATTAATGTAGGCAGTACAGTCAATCTGGGTAACATAAGCCTTCAATATAACATTGGCCCAAAATTAAAATTTCGCTTTTACCCGCCAAAAAGTTGTCTGCTGCGTTGTTGTTTGAACATTTAAGAAGGTAAGTGCTATTCTGAAGTATTTCTTATTTACCTGACTCACACTTTTTTTTAAAATTAACATATTCACAGAGTTAGTTCCCATGATATTGTAATAAATAGTGAACTTGTAAATGGTTACCGCTAAATCACGTTAACATTGGCCCGGGCCAATGTTAACGTTATGTTACTTTGGATTTGGGAACTGTTACTTTGGATTTGGGAACTGACACTGCAGGGCCGAATATAAGAGCAGGATTCAAGGCTACGTGATTGTATCCTTGTGACGTCAGTGTGCCATTAAAAAAACTCCCAGACTACGGCAAACCAATAGATGAAATAAGAGAGTGTTGGAGAAAGTTTTAAAAAATATATAGATGAATTACGAACCGATGACTTGGGCGTAAAACAAACTACTAAGTTTCAAATTCCTGTTGTTGCTGGGAAAAGCGTATCGGCAGAAGAAGTTTAAAAATATATAGAGCAACGGGAAAAAGGGAAACCTAAAATATGAACTAAGAAACGGGGCCGGCCTACGGGTTCTAAAAACAATCAGGCAAAGAAGAAAAAAACAAGCCCTCTAATGGATGACCTGCAACCCTCAGGAAGTGGAAGTGTTACACTATATGGAGATGATCTCGAAAACTCTCAAAATGTCGGCAATATATTAGACGAGTGTGAAAAAACAACAGAGACAGCAGACACAATACACGAAGAAGAAAATGAACTAAATAAAACACAGGAGGAAAATTATTCTATACAAACATACGAAGTACATGACGGTACTCTGGAACTTGAGATGATTGAAGATATGATAAAAGCTGTGGATCACTATTGTATTATAAATTATGAAGGGACACTTTTCCTGGGGCGGATAACTCGTGCCGATCACCCAAAATACAAAGTAACTGTGATGACCAAGGCTGAAGAAGGTTGGATTTGGCCCAAAATATGCAATTTGCAACATACAACATAAAATATGCATAACAAAAATATAATAAGAATACTAAATGAATCTAAAATAGATAGGAAAAAGGTTTTGTTTTGTAAAAGACGACTTTTTGGCCATGGAGTGGGTGATTAATATTTCAGTGTTTAATCTTCTGTGCGGTAGTAAAATTTTGTTAAAATTTTACTTAAATCTACCGCTATCTTAAATGTTCTTGAAAAGAAGTAAACGTGGAAATATGTCGTGTTCTGCTGTAAATTGTTCATCAAGAACGCCAAAAAAGGAGTAAAAGACCTGGATTTATCATTATATAAGTAAATATTTGACGAGATTTTCATTTATATTGCAAAGTTGTAATAAGACTTATTGTTAAAAACCTGTAGTAGTTGACTTTAAATAATGTTAGACATACATTTCCTTGTATTAATTGAGGAAATTACGTCTAAAACAATTAATATTACGCATGAAAATTTAAGGATGTTACGTAGTGATGTACTCAACATAGAATTTAATTTTATCGATAGTATTTATTTTACAGTTTCTTTTATACAATTATTCAATTTTTAGGTTCCCAAAATATCCGCAAACAAGAAAAGAATGGGAAAAAAGTGTAAGGCGTGAAAACTAGGAACCTACGAAAAACTCCAGGCTTTGTTCAAAACATTTTTGCAATCCTGTTTCATCGTTGGCTTATCAATAAAAAAACTTAAATCCGATGCAGTACCAACTATTTTTGAAGGATATCCTGGATATTATTTATTTATTTAATTACATTTTTTTCTGTATGACTGGTAAGAGAGTTTTCTGTTTTCTATAGATAGAAATAGATCTATTTCTATACTATATATTTTAAAGTTTAACTTGGAGTAGCATGACAAAAAAAGGGTACCGATAATGAAATATCTTGTTTAAAGGCATACAAAGTTCTTTTACAACAAACTACTGAGTGGCTAAAGTTATTTTTTACAAATTCCTTAATTTAAATGTGATGAAAGTGCCTAAAGGTTATTAAGGTTATAAGTTCCATTTTTGTTGCCAAACAACAAAAAATGGAACCTTTATAGATTCGTTATGTCTGTCTGTTCGTCCGAATATCACATCAAGTTTTCTCAGAAAATTTAAGAACTGTTTTTTTTTGTGTTCTGTAATCCGCACTATAATTATACCAAAAAACATGAAAAAAAAATGTTTTAAGGTCTTTTATTTTAAACTGAAACTTTTTTTATATGAAACCCACTTGTATCAATGTAGGCAGGTATGGGTGTTTAAAAATGATAATGAGGCTTTCAATATCTTTTTTTTTTAATAAATTGATGTGTCTCGTAATGAATTCATTGAATAAAGTAATTTTTCAGTTTGAGTTTGTGAGTGTAATTTAATTATTTTACCGTGAAAATATAATGTAGCCTACCTACCAATAATATTTTGTTTTATTTATTCCAACATCGCCTTATTTGTTACCAAGGAAGACCAAACTTCAAAATATTTGCGTATAAGATTTATTGTTACCATAATTATTTTTAATTTTTGTTTTAGACAAAATAAACAACTGACGCCAAGTTTTTTGAACACAATTTATAATCAACTAATTCTGCAGGCATTCTGCAACGACGACGCCCGTCTTAATTCTATCGATATGTTCGATACCAAGGTCACATCCCTAGTTACGCACACTTATACTAATCTGTAACTGCACACTAACAAAAAATAGACACCGCCTTCCAGAGAAAACGCCGTCCACTCATGATACGTCCATGGTATCGACGAGAACCAAAATAATTCGTTATTTGGTCTGCAACATGGACAAAAAAAAAAAAAATGAAATCAAATACATTTAGTGTTTTCCTAACAAAGGATTAATCAAAACAATTGGCACTTAGATTCCGGCGCAAGTACTCATTTGGTTCCAACAAGAATTTGTTTACGAATATTTGCTTAGTATATAAATAAACTCCGCTGACATACAGAAACTGAAGAATGGAATATTTCCACTAAATGAATTCATTTCTTTACCTCACCAAACGCTCCTCTTTTTACCAATGCAAATTGCAGAAGGGTATATTTTATTTGAATTCGTTATGCGTAATGCTTCAACGAATTCAAATAAAATATAAAAGCTTTGGTTTTCTTCTCTTCAAGAAAACAAAGGTTTAAAATAAAATCTAAAACCTTTGTTTTCTTCTCTTCAAGAAAACAAAGGTTTTAGAGTTAAAAAATATTTTGGGGATTGCAAATTAATAAAATTAGATTGACTTGTCAAGTAATTTGTTAGCCAGTAGCTCAGATTGTTCAAGAACGCTTAATATATGTCGGAGGATCCGTCAGTAAACAATATTAGCTCAAAATACCAGACAAAAGTAAGAAATCAAAACATTCCTACAACATATCAAGAATTTTTACCTAAATTTATGTTCAAATTAAGTTGCCTTTACCTCTTAACAAACAACTCACAACTCTGGCCATCATGATTTCTCAATTTCCCGATTTGGTCATAAAACTGACATTATTTTTGTTTTGTTGGTAATACTAGAAAAGACATAAAAATAATGAGCTCCTAAAATTTTTCTAGAATAATTAAAAAGTGGATAACATCGCTATAATCAGATACACGTTTGAATACAAGTTTTCTCCTCGTTCTGGTGTTTGTATATATGTCCGTGATGAGATCTGTATCAGGCGTATCAAGAACCTGGAGGACTCTAGTTTTTCCGTTCTTTGGCTTCAGGTGGATACAGGTATATAGAACAAATGCTATATGCCTGTGTCTTCCGCTCGCACAGTGGAAACCAAGAGACAACTCGATTTTGTGACTATCTCTGTCAGGCGGCGGATGAGGCTCGGGAACGGTACCCTTCAGCTCAGGTGACCGACCATGCGAAGAGAAGCGCGCAAACTTGCACTAACGCTAGATCTGACCCAGCTGGTAGATTGTGCGACGAGGGTACCGGACGTCGATACTCACACAGCCAATTGCCTCGACCTTCTGCTGATTACTGTACCAGACAGATATTCTGTGTCGGTTACCCGTTCCTCTTGGTTCCTCCGACCACTGTCTTGTGAAGTCTGTATTCATTTATTCCCCATCTGAAAGAAATCCTAGTGTTCCTCGTAAGTTGTGGCGACACAAGTCAGCAGATTGGGATGAGATGCGTCACTTCTTTGCATCCTATCCTTGGCGTGAGGTCTGTTTTTCTTCATATGACCCGTCGAGTTGTGCTGAAGCCATTTCCGCGGTTACGCCAGGGTATAAAATTTAATATACTCTGACGTGGCGATGAATGGCTAAGCTCGCCCATGGTTCGGGGCTAATTGTTTTCGTGCAGAGGCACGTAAACAGCATACTCGGTATGGGCTGAAGCTTCAGCATGTAAAATTAAACCCCAAAATACGAAAGACCTTAAATCATTCTTAGGACTGATAGGATATTGCCGAAAATTTATCGAGTAATTTTCAATTTCAAACTAACCAAACCATTAACTAAACTTTTAAAGAAGGATACTTATTTCAGATTACAAATGAACAACAAGAAGCTTTTGACAAAATGCGAAATGTTTTTAATCAAAAAAAAAAAATCAAAATCAAAATTCTTTATTCAAATTAGGCTTACAAAAACACTTATGAACGTCAAAAATATACAAAAAAATAATAAGAAACAATTAAAATACTTAACTAAAATATGAATTTTGATGCTTTGAAAAAAGCGCTTCAGTGGATTGGCCTGTTGAGAAAGAAGCACCCAAGAAAGCTCAACAGTGTAGCCTTTTTTAAAACAATTACTTAATGTAACAATATATCATAAACACTGAAATAGCTGAGCAATTAAGACCAAGGATTTTTATCACATAAATATTCGTCAATAGTGTAGTACCCTTTTTTAGAAAGGTGGTTTTTTATTCTAGCTTTAAACATGTGTTAAAGGTAACTCGACAATATTTTGCGGTACCTTATTGAAAAACTTTATACATCTTCCTATAAAAGATTTACCTACTTTATGTAGTCTCAAGTCCGGAACAGCAAGTTTGTTTCTATTCCTAGTATTAAAATTGTGTGAGTCACAATTTTTTTTAAAGTATGATAGTATTTACGGACGTAAATTAAATTTTCATAAATATATTGTGATGCTACAGTCATTATATTTATTTCTTTAAAAAGTTCCTTAGAGAGTCACGGGGTCTAAGGTTGTAGATAAAACGAATAGCTCTTTTTTGTAGTACAAATATTGTATTAATGTCGGCAGCTGAACCCCACAACAGTAGACCATATGACATGACACTATGAAAATAACTGAAATAAACCAATCTTGCTGTTTCTACATCTGTCAAAAGCCTTATCTTCCTAACAGCATAAGCTGCCGAGCTAAGTCTACCAGCCAGTGATTCAATGTGAGGCCCCCATTGTAACTTTGAATCTAAAGTTATACCAAGAAATGCAGTGGAGTTTACAAATAATCTCACCAACAATAATTAAATATTCATATTCCAATAAAAAAATCATCGTAACAACAGACGCTAGTAAATATTGAGTCAAGACGAAATAGGAAAAGATTTACCTATAGCTTATGCATCACCACAGAAAAGGAACTATTAGCCATTAAATGGGCTATTCAACACTTTAGACCATATTTATACGGTAGACCTTTTACAATCGTAACTGACCACAGACCTTTAACTTGGTTATTTAACGTCAAAAATCCAGGTAGCAAATTTGTTAGATGGAGATTGCAATTAGAAAATACGACTATGAAATAGTACATAAACACGGAAGAGTAAATGCATATGCAGACTGTTTATCCTGAGCAATCATAAATACAATGGAATTAAATAATGATCATGAAACTTATACCGACTTTCAAAATTTATTTTTAATTAATGACGAATTGACAATTAAAGACTTTCAAGAAATATCCGCAAAACTTTTAGATAATAAACATAAAAACGTAGCACACACGACAAATATAATTTTAGATGATATAATATTAATGCCATAAGAAGCTGTAGGATACATACATACATTCAAAACACACACACACATATATATATATATATATATACACATCATCCATACATATCTAACACTGATATCAATTACAATGTGTATTGGCTGGTGTCGTGTCGACTGTCGATAATAGTGTTGTCTGTCGACAACACGTATCGACAGTGCCCTCGCACTATTACGTTACATAAGTGCATGTACAATATGGCGCCCGCGCCGCGCGTAGCTTAGGTAAAGCCCACAGATTTCCCAATACAGGAGATGGGGCAAGCCGCGTTTAAAGTGCGACAACTGTAAGCTCAACGAGCATACACTGGCTGCCAGTTTACGCTCTGTGAGACGAGTCAAGACGCACGAATATTAGAAGAAATTACCCATTTTTTCCAAAATGCCATCCTGTGCAATTGTAACATACCATCATCGTAATGAATCAGTAAATTTACCAAGAAATATAATAACTTTTCACAGGTAAGAACCGAAAAGAAATTGCGACACTGGGACTGCCTATAAACTTGGCGACTTGTCCAGTCTAATGTATATTCTGATGTCTGTGGTAAAGCCAGTCGAGACACCACTACGACGCGAAGCGCACGCTGCTTTGTTTCCGCTTATATACCTTTCGCCTGCTATATTGACTTTTGTTATTATCTGTTTTGCTTTTATATTCTTCCATTCTTCTGTGCTTGTACTTTTGTGTTGTGACCTATCCTGATCTACGTAACATTTGTGTAACGAACAATACATAGTGAATCGTAAGTGAGTTAGTATTATTTTACCTATTACAACAGAACCACTACATACCATATTAATATTTACCAAATCAAACGATATTGACCTAATTTTATCACATCCTAAAGAAATTTATAAAGTTTACAAATCTACTTCAAATGACCAGACCATTTATCATTGCATTTCTAAATATAACCATTATGGCACACTGACACCTAAAGATTTATTTTATACCCCTTCGACATTTAAGAAACTAACTAATTAAAGATAGTTATTCTGATATACTTACCAGACTTTAAAGACTCATATATTTCTCTTCACCCAGATAAAGTAAAACAAATTATATTCTACGTAATCCGAAATTTAGATATTTCAATAAGGTTAACCTTTAACTAGGGACGTGTAGTCTCACAGGCGTCGCGTGTTTTGCAAATTCTCAGAATTGACCACTTCCCCCCGCTTGCCGCGACCCCACGTCTCAGTAGCTTTTGTTTTAGTGCTAAAACGACCGCGGAAGGCAGCAGACGTGTCGTCCGTTGTTTAACAGGTAAGTAATACTAATTACAAAATCGGCCGTAGCCTGTCAGGCTACATGTCCCTAGTTGTCATACAAATATATTTTTTTTTATTTTAGTAAAATGGCTGAAAATTCTAAGAAACGTCAACTCCTGCCCACGAATTCATCAAAGAGAAAAATATTACGCGTAGACAGTCCATCATTTGAAGAGGAATTCAATGCCCTCTTGCTGGATTCAGACCAATCTGCCAGTGAGGATGATATTGACGAGTTGTTGGTTTCCGATCGTGAACTATTACAGTTTCGTGACCAAGATGAACATTTAAAGGAGAATATTCCAGAAGTGAATAGCAGCAATGAGAGGAGCACTGATAGTTCTGGTGAAGTTAGTTCCGATACTTCTGATGATGCCAGGCCTCTTTCGGAATTACGAAAATCAAATTTTTATTACGGGAAAAATCGTTATAAATGGTCAAAGACTCCTCCTAATGCTAGGGTTCGCACACTTCAACATAATATCATAACTCATACTTGTGCCTCTAAATTGACAGACGCGGATGCTAAAGATCCTATCAGCATTTGGCATAAATTATTTGACGAGGAAATGCTTCAACAAACATTGACTTGGACAAACAAAAAAATCTCCAGTTATAGAATAAAGTTTGCTCATCAGAATAAACCTGACCTGAAAGACACAGACATCACTGAGCTGAAGGCTTTTGTGGGTCTTTTACTATATTCAGCTGTTTTGAAATCTAACCACGAACGCACAAGTTACTTATTTGCTAGGGATGGCACAGGGTGTGAAATATTTAGATGCGGCATGTCAGAAAATAGATTTGTCATTTTGTTACTGTGTTTACGTTTCGATAATCCAGATGATCGCGCTGAAAGGCAAAAAGATGATAAGTTGGCAGCTATATCTTTTATTTTCAACAAGTTCGTCAAAAATTCTCAACAGCTATACGAATTGAGTGAATGTGTCACCATAGATGAGATGTTAGTAAAGTTTCGTGGAAGAAGTCACATGATTTCTTACATGCCGAAAAAACCAGGTAAATATGGACTGGTTATACGAGCCTTATGTGATGCAAAAAATGCTTATTTTTATAATGGATATATTTATAATAGCGGCAAAGGCTCTGATGGTATTAGTTTGACCACACAAGATCAAAAATTTCTCGTGCCTACTCAGTGTGTCTTACGGTTGATAAAACCAATTGAAGGAAGCAATCGGAATGTGACTGCTGATAATTGGTTTACTTCTCTAGAACTGATTGATGAGCTGACAAAACGTAAGCTTACTTATGTGGGCACTATGAAAAAAAATAAACGCGAAATACCAAGCGAATTTCAGTCGCACAAAAATAGAGATGTCCAGTCAACTTTGTTTGGTTTTACAAAAAACCAAAAAACTATTTGCTCATATGTGCCTAAGAAGCTGTGATACTTGTCTCTTCAATGCATCATGATAAAGTAGTTGACGAAGATACTAAAAAGCCAGAAATTATTCTGTATTATAACACAACAAAAGGAGGCGTTGATGAAGCAGATAAAAAATGCTCTATTTTTTCCAGCAGCCGCCGAACGAGAAGGTGGCCAATGGTGGTATTCTACCGCATTGTGGACTTGAGCGGCATAAATGCCTATATATTATACAATATGCATCAGCCTAAGATTACAGACAGAGGAGATTTTTTAAAGTTGTTAGCCCGTTCGCTAGTGCTACCACAAATGCAAAGACGTGTTGTGTGCAGTCAATTACCAAGGGAGCTACGGCTAGTGATAAAGCGAGTACTGGGTACAGATATGGTTGAAGAAGATATCCAAAGTCCTGAAACTAGCCAGGGCAAGCGAAGGGCATGCAGTAATTGTCCGCCCAAACTGCACAGAATGACAGTGTACAAATGTATCGGGTGTTGCAATCCCATATGTCTGCAATGTTCTCGCCCCTTGTGCAAAAATTGCCAATGATTTATGCCAAATTGAACAGAGGTGTCAGAATTTTTATTTTTTGATTTCAGAAGTAGCATTTATGTTTTTATTGTTTTTTCTTTATTAGATTTTAAGTAAAAAAAATAATATTTGTCATATTTTTATAGGTCTATTTAAATGCTAAACAAGGATCTCTTGTCAACTATGGCTTAAAAAGTACCACAAATAGTTAATTACCATATTTAAAAAAGATTTTAAATAAATACTGTTAAAAATTCATTTTATTTGTTTTATTTCATTCCAATAGTTAAATATCAACACAATTTTAGATCATTGAAATGTTTTTTTTGACAAAATTTAACTTTGAAAGTAGTAGCCTGTGAGACGTCATGTCCCTGATAGTGTTATAAATTTGTCACATCCCTAGTTAAAGGTTAACAAAAACAATTGTGTTACTACATGTTGATTTTGACTTTATAAATTGTAATATCCACAAAAATCTGTTGATTGACTTTTTGATATATTTATCAAAAAGTCAATCAATAATTAAAGATATAATAATTAACGATAAAAAAATTGCATGATATATTTATCATGCAAATTTTTTATCTTTAATTATTGTAAAGATATAAATAGATTTTTAGGTAATAAGCGAGCTTGTGACGATGATGATGATTTATTCAAAGTTAAGGCGAAAAAGTATTTCGCGAAATGTTATAAAAGAAAAAATAAATAATGTAATGTTAAGATAATTTTTATTTCTTCCCTCTTTACCAAATTTTTTAGTCTTATGTTAAGATACCCAGTTTCTTTTAAAAAATATATTTGTTGTTTTAAATGTGCTCATCAGGAAACACTGGTTATATCTTAACAAATGATTAAAAAAATACCTTTGATAAAAAAT
Organism: Leucinodes orbonalis; assembly: GCA_019425675.1. Lineage (NCBI taxonomy): Eukaryota > Metazoa > Arthropoda > Insecta > Lepidoptera > Crambidae > Leucinodes > Leucinodes orbonalis. Next base: position 194,175 of record PQWD01001137.1, read on the forward strand.
ATAAATTCATCAGTAGTAGGCTATATTATATACTCTCTAGCTATACGTAAGTATACCATGATATTAGTTCCAAAACACCCTACTAGGTGGCGCTACTTTCTCGTTTCCTTTTTTTGTAGCAGAGATAAGTCTCTATTTCATATTTATATAATATTCTCTATGGTCCCCACCGAGGGGCACGAGTTTACCCGTAATGTCGTCCACGCGGGCCCAATGCGGATTGGCGACTACAATAAGGAGTTGAAATATTTTAGTATATTTACTACGAAAGTTTTAATTAATCAATATCTCACCGATAACCAAATTCGTGTTACAGTGATTGTCTCTGTAAAGTTTGAAAAAAAGCAATCAGAGCAAATGTTCTAACTGAATCCAACTGCGAGTCGAAACGTCAATAGTTTCTACTAAAGGGAATCACAATAAATCTCCGACCCCAAACCAAACCCCGTCTGCGTCAACCAGCATTAGGGAAATGAAAAATAAGAGATTCAATCCTGAAATTTCACATTTTAATGCTTAATTTTAGCAAAAATTAATGTTTGGTATTTATTGAAGTAACTGCGCTTTAATACCGTGTTTTTGATCGATCATATATATCGTTAAATAAAAAAACCTTAAACTTAATAAATGGCAGTCAACCAAACAATTGAATTTTAATTTTGCTTGTTTTTCCGCATTGAATTTGTTAAGAATTTAATTGGATGTCAGCAGGATCCAAAAGCTTCACGTTCGTTTGAATCACACGGAACTTTGACGACATAAATGAATTTCAAACAGCAAAGTATAACGCACAAAATTAAATATGGCACAGCTTTTTTCACTATGTGCATGGATCAAAGAGTTTCAACTATAGACACTGTACTCTATGACCAAAAGGAAAACAAAATGTTCATAACTTCCATTCCACCGAACAATCACATCCATCAATCGTTGGATACGGTTCTCAAAAGTTGCTCCCGGTCTTGGAACGCCACAGAACTTGTTTGCGGGGAACTTTATTTGTCTCCCGAGGGTGACACATGCCTTGGAAACTTTCGCCCTGGATGGAGCTCAAAACTTTACCGAGTACCGCATTCCGGTATCCGTGACTCAAGTATTAACACCGAATAAGTATACAAAAGTTCTATGGGGAATGGCAAACATCATTCGAGACGCTCACTCGTTCCACCAACAGTTCTTTTAAGGAGGCGGCATTAAGTTTTGGCAAGCGAATCGTAGAAGGCCCTTGGGCCCGACTACTTGCGAAAGGTTGCTGGTGGCGCAAAATAGGGAAGACCTATATCCGGCAATAGACTACAATAGGTTGAAGTTTTATTTATGTTGGAAGTGTACAGGACACTCACCTGTTGGTGATACGCCTGATCATGACAGAGCAGCATTGATGGAGTCCAACAACTGATAGACGGTTATTATTCTCCACCAATGCCGCACTACGCCCTACACTCGAGACAACAGATGTTAGGTCTCTTATACCTGGTAATTTTACTAGCTACAGTGCCCTCATCCCAAAACACTGAATAATGGGGGTGTTCTGCGTTGCTATAAAACAGCGATTACAATTTATCATAAGGACAACTCAATGGCGTAGCGGTTAATGCGTTCTGCCGTCCAACATGCAAGTCAAGCAATCTTTATAAAGGTTGATTGCCGGGTAGGTGACCCAAAAAGACATCTCGAGTTCCGCCGTACTTCGGAAGTTCTGATAAGTCATTGGTTCTCGCTATTACCTTAGAGCATTTATCACCAATAAATGTCCTAAGATAGTGGGTGCTAACGACAATCTAGTAGAGCTGAAAATCGCATAAAAATATATGTTCATACTAAACGAATTTATCCTCTCAAAGGCATCACACATCTCTAAGACACAGCAATGCAATAAAGTTCATGCGCTTAGATAATTGTATTCCGAGCACGTCTGTGCAGTGGAGGGGAAATTGAGAAATATATGCTGAAGGATATTGGATTAACTTTTTCCACGCATTGTTGTTTTACTACAGAGCCCTTTCATTTTAATGTTACTTAAATTTAAAAGAACACACTGCCGACTTTGGCCTCCTGTACAAAAGAAGTTAATTCCGCCATAATTTCCACACATGGCAGGCGAGCATTTATGACATATGAAAGTGAGACCTGGTCGCTCACTCGCGTCTTAAATAGGCTCAAGGTTGATCAACGTGCTGGGAGATGGCTATGTGAGATGCTCAACTGATAGTAAGTGACACAGTATCTAATAAAATTAATAACCCAATAACTGTTAAAGGAAATTTCTTCCCCCAATACGAACTGTGTTAGGTATCTTATACCCAGTGATTCCCCACTAGCTGCAGTGTTCTCTTCCCGAAACAGACGGTTTACAGCACTCGTATTTCACTGCACCATATTTGGCACAACAATGTTTACCAATCAAAATAAACAACACGGTATCAACGCTCTCCTCATTTTCAACCTATCGTCAGTGGCACATTGGTGCGAACTGGTGTATTTCGGTCTGAGAGTGCAGGTACAATTCTCGCTACCTACCAATATCTTTTCGAAATTATATATACGCTTTCCGACGCTCGTACGGTGAAGCAAACATCGCGAGGTCGTCCAATCCGCACTGGGCCCGTGTGGACGACTAAGGCCTACACCCTTTTACGGGTGCGCTAGTGCTCCTCGGTGGGCACGTTTAATTATGATAGTCCCTTGCAGGTTCTCACTGTTGTGCTATCCTGGCCCTCCGCTTTTCTCCTCCACCCTCTACTAGTGATTGTTCGTAAGTCAGTTCATCAGGCCGGAGGGCGTCATATGATCGCCAAGATCGCTCACGGGACTTCCTAGTTAAGGTCTACTTTTTGTATATTGGTAGCATTTCCATAGCAAACACGACCGCGATAAATACAATGATAGAATTCACGTAATATAGGTACCTTGCTGTACTGAAATAGTAACATCAGCGTATGCCGGATGCCCTCTGATTGCAATGTGCATCGCAGGAATGTTTGTTACTGTCATGTCCTTTAAGAACCGCTCAAACTTAACAAAAAAATTAATACCAAAGGATAACAAATACAATTAAAAGAAACTTTTGCTTTGAAACCATTTTAGAGAACGCAACGTTTTATATACGTAGTTTTAGTACAAATTTCATGAACTATCTATACTAACTACAAAGGCGTGACGTCATAATTAAGTAGCCTTTTGTATGAAGCGTTTTTGAGAAAGACCATTAATGTGTTTTTAGAATTAGGAAACTTCTATGAGTTTTAATGTTAGCGGAGGCATTATTTTACCAATGTTTCTATTAATAAGCGGTCCATCGATACTAAAGCAGAAAAAAAAATGTCGTCATCCCTATTGTAGAGAGATAGTATGTATTGATATGTCCTGATGAGGTTATAATTGCCTGTTTCTTTATATGCCTAAAAGTTACCTTAATGCTTTATAATTAGTAACAAATAAGTGTTTATAAAAGAATCTTTTTCCACCGACATGTTAAGCCTCTCGATCGAGCCAAATGCTTGAAGGACCCATCGGCTTAATGTGCTCTTTAAAGCACAAAATAATATTTCTTTCCCTCTGTCCAGACAATCAGGTGTTCTAGCCTACAATATCCTAACCATACTGGGAAACATAGGCCACAGTGAATTTTACTTTACGGTCTCCCTGCGGGATACGAACGACGTCCCACGGATCACGCAGTAATCTAAACCTGACACTCAGACCACTACGATCACAGAAGCAGTTATAATGTACACAAAGATAATCAATATATTAACAAAAACTAAATTATTGGATACAATCCTTACTCTACTTTCTAATGGAAGAAACTTAATTCCTTCTAAAGAATTACATGAATGACTTCATGAAAGGAAAATGTTCCCAACTTTACAAATGAGCAGTCCATTCCATTTTACTACGCCACGTTTCCCGATTATCCCTTCATTATTTACGCCCCATTTGTTGCGAATTAACATGGGAAGAAAGAGGTCTCACTTCCATTGAAACATCCAATTCCCTGGAAAATTTGAGTTTGAATTGTGAGATTTCCGAAAAGTGAGTTCCTATACCCGTAGGTATTGTAGAGCGACCGGCATTATTAAATTGTTGTTTTGGCATCTCTCGGGAGCAACAAAATTCCAACAATTAAAATATGCCATAAAACGACAACACAATAATTCTTGGAAATTTCGGTAACGGCTTTTTTGTTTTCTAGTTGGACACGCACCAGTGACCATACTCATTAGGTCAACAGGCAGAAAAAATCTAGCAGAAAATCGCGATGGCCAGGGAAGAGAAGACTTGGTCTAATTACTGTCAAAACTTATACACCATGTTTGGCGTAAGGGCAGACAGGATTTTTGGGGGGTTGGGGTGTCTTACGCTACTATCCAATAGACGCAATATCTAAGTTTCATGGTAGTTGAAATATGTCCTTTTAAATTATTTTCTTGATGCTTTCAGATCTGGAGAGTGCAAGTCCGCCGCGTATGAACGTTTTTTTGAATTTTCGAAATTAAACTTACTACTTACTAGGTACTTTTATGCGACGCTCTTACGGTGACGGAAAACATCATGAGGAAACCTGCGCATGCCTGCGAAGAGATTCAAAGGTTGTGCGTCAAGTCGGCCAATCCGCTCTGGGCTCACATGGACGACTAAGCCCTACACACCTTATACGGGTAGGTTCGTGTCCCTCGGTGGCTACGTCTAATGAGCTGATGATGATGACTTTTTATGTTACGTAACTGAAGCAGAAACTAATTTTACGAATTAAAGACGCATAAATATGCAATATTTGTTTATTTCCTTTTCAGTGTTAGTACTCGTGGATGTATTTTAAAAAATAGGTTTTATTTAGATAACTTGCCTCGTCATGCTGGAAGAACCCTCAGCGTCCAAATAGTTCCAAACGAACATGTTTATATTCAATGTGTGTCGCGAAATGTTAGGACACTATTTTTTCAAAGTTAACCCTGATAGCAAATATAACAATGTAGTACCTTCTCAGTGACTGCAAGACCGGCATACTCTTCAGCGCTGATGCAGTCACCTTTCAGCCAGCTGGCCAGGCGACCGAGCTCCCCCAACATACTCGATGGAGTTAGAGAACTCAACGCCATCGTTACAAAACTCCGTAAATAATAATTAAAAACCCCGCTCAAACTTAACAAGAGTTGGAAAAATCAACAATCACAAGCGTCAAAGTTATGAAGTTACAAACATCGGTGTTATTTTCGCTATATCAAACAATAATCCAAAAAACTTTTGTTATCTTTGATCCAGAGAAACTTTGACAATATCGCAATCCCCGAAACGACAGGGTTAAAGGACACGATGACCGCAAAAGAAAACTTTTATAATTAGTTGCCCTTTCAAGTTACATGAATATCGGAGATGGCGTCACCGGAAAACGTCGTCACCCCACGGCGCCGCAGTAGCGACTGACAGTAATCTCGGTACGCCATCGTAATATTCCTCAACTTTGAACCTGGAACCGCTGCATTGAGCGATGTTCCGCTTTATTGTCTTCAATTACGCACCATTTTCAAATGTCAGGGGGTAGATATTGCCGGGTACAGAGCATGCGCGGTGGAAAGAGACAACCTAAAAGGCTGGTAAGTAGATCTGAGGGTGACAGTTGCTAGTGCCATTGTTCAACGTCATACGATTTTGGAACACACGTGCTATAGTAATAAAACCGCGTGACGTAACACCAAACTCACAAATCTTGCCAGAAATGTCAAAGTGGATGTTAATGAAAACATTGACCTATTTCCGTTTCCCGTAGACGACCTTATTCCGAAGACCTATGCGTCATCAATGACTATTAGTTTATTTGAAATCAGAAGTAATTGTAGTGGCACCGATGACATAATGAAAAGAGATCCTTGTTTTAGATAGAAAAAAAAAACAATTCCTAACTTTCCTTACCTGACCTTCACATCATTAACCTATACGACCTATAAGGGCACAGGCCTTCGCGCACAGTATAGCTATGGAGAGATTGGGCCGTAACTTACCAAGCGAGTCCAATGCGGATTGGTGGAAGTTAACGACCCGGGACTGACTGCTCAATGAACCCTCCGAAGCATGAATCATCTATCTATTCGGACAATCAGGTGATTCAGCCTGGAACAATGTCCCAACCAAACTAGACGAAATCGCGCAGTGACGTTTCCTTGCGGGAATTGAAGCCACGACCTTCCGGTCATGCACACACTATGTCCTAGACCTAACTTACTTGAATTTGCATGTTCAATGCAAATAAATAAATAGCATCTGACCACCACTGGGAGTCGTCTACACATATTTCCATGTCACCACTTCTTCTGTTATCACCACCAAATAAACATTCCACGCTGTGACAACCCATCTGGTGTTATGGTTGAGTCCATAGGGTTCCAAGTTCGATTCCCTGGCAGTACAAACATTTGTGTGTATGAACATGTCTATTTGTATTGGTCTGGGTGTTTTCTAATAATATGTAAGTATTTACAAAAAATATATATATGTATGTTCCATTGTTTAGTATAGAACGATTCACAAAAGAAGACCACTGCGCTGAAGTCCTTTTAAGGGTCCCTTTGTAAGTGCGGTGGCGGGCGACGGAGGAAATTGTTGGTATTCTTTGTACAATCGTGTAATTTTTCAATATTTCATAATTATTTGTGTTCCACCATCATTAAATTAGTCACAATCTTGCGCAGATGGCCGCGATTTATGGTCATCTTTCGTGAATCGTACTATACCCATATTACAGGCTAAATGCTTAGTTTGGGATTAGATGACGCTGTGTGTATGTCAGTAGATATTTATTATTATTTATGAGATGGCTGATCCAGTGAAATGCTTATCCTCTTAGCACAGCCTGTATTGTGGACTACATCTCATTTTCTTACGATGTTGTAATTTTCAGCATAATAGTCACAACAAAATGTCATAATATTGTTCATTAATACAGTCAGGTATCTGTCTAGTGTTGATAACACAGTTGTGCTGCATTAATATTATCTATAAGTTCACAAAGGTGAGTTGGAATAATGTTTATTTAGCACAACAAAAACATTATTAGCACACTAATGGAGCAATTAATTCCATTGTAATCATAATAGGATTATAAAACACCTTACGTAATTTTGGTATAATATAAAAGGTGTTTTGTTACCAAGTGGTGATGGCAGATACAAATACAAAACCACCCTATTCCAGTTGGTGAAAAAAAAGTAGTGTCTTTACTGTTAAAAAAATGATTGTGTTAAGACAATAGAATGTAATGTCAATGGGGTAGTTATACCCAGTGAGAGTTTAGACTTTCTTTAGATAAAAAATTCAGAAGAGAATGATTAGCAGTAATTTCTCATTCAACATAGCATTTTTTAGATATTGCTATCTCCAAACATTCCGCTAAGGCTGGAGATAATACTGAAAATAATTAAGAGAAAGCCCAAGAATTTATTTTATTAAAAACTATGACGCCCATGTTTTCATATGATTAAATAGCAAAAAGGGTAATTCAATCTTCAAAAGGACTGGTAACCTGGTTAAGGTGATAGGTATTTATTTTATAAAATTCACGCAAAACATTTGAATTTTCAATATTGGTTTGCTATGAGTTCTTAGAGTAGTGTTTTCAGTTGTTTTCATATATTCATTTATTTACATATTGTGCTGAATTGTTTACTTGCCTGGAATCTTGACTCAAAATAAAGTCAAATAGGTACTGTTAACATTATTAGTATCAAGTAAGGAACTAAATTATAGTCTCTTTAATGGGATCACTTGTTAAAAGAGTGACAATCACCACCTATTTGGTAAATTTAAATTGTATGAAAACAACACTAAACACTATGTTAAATGTTTGTGACTGACATACTAAAGGGGTTTTTCTGCAGACTAAAAGAAAAAGGATGACGCACATAGTAAACATCACACTATACATATATATGTAATAGCCAATTTAAAATAAGATTTTATTTACTGTCTAAATGATAATAAAAAATAATTAAATTTTCCTCCAATGGTGTTTAGGCCAATGCCTGACATATGGATTTAATACAATTCATGTTGTGTTCAACTTGATATGATTTCAATATTTTTCAACAGCTAATCAGTTGTATGTGTGATAAAACAAACGAATAGATTTTTCTTTAACATGACGAGAATATCCCCGACATCAGTATGAATTATAGATCGTCTAACATTAGTGAAAATTAAATAAAAATCGACTCACCTTAGGAGTTTTGATGATATCCATTGTAAAAATACACAAAAATCGATATTATCGTATACACTTCACAACATATGTGGCGAAAACCAGCTGTTCATGCGTACTCAAGATTCACACAAAGTCTAGTCAATATTCTACTTTAAATAACAATTTGAATCAGCACTGACACGGAATCCGAAATAGGTAAATAATTAATGTAGACAAGAAAGAGAATGGACAAAAAGAAACAAAATTGATAAGAATACGATAGCGCAAAAACCAAAACTTTGATATGACGTTTGGTTGACGTACGCTGTCAGTTTCTGTCCAACTGACGTATTTTTTATTGTTCGTTCCATGTAGAACAGGCAAAGATCATAAACAAATCTATTCAACCCAAATTCAATCTATCGCAGTCCACGGCTGGACATAAGCATACTGCCTCGTCATGAAAATATGAATTATGAACATGATGATGATGTATGATATACGAATATCCTAAAAGTTTCAGTTAAGATGTGGGACTTTTTACTTAATCCTTACACTGACTCTTAAAAGAACTCAATGTGACTGTTTTGATTCATTTGCCCACACTTGTCAAATGTAAAAAGAATATTATTATTTGATTGTTTTATGTTTTCTCTTCTCTTCCACTATTTGTTAATGGCAGACGTGATATTTTATGTATTCTTATAATACATTATTTTAGATTTACCAAGAGTTGTTTCGCTGCATAAGTCGAGTATTCTATATCTCCACATATTTTCTATGGACCTTCGAGCCGGATATGAACCAGCGACCTATGGATATACAGTCCAATATTATTATTTGATTGTTTTATGTTTTCTCTTCTCTTTCACTATTTGTAAATGGCAGACGTGTTTTCTTCTTATAATATATTATTTTTGATTTACCAAGGTTTGTTTCGCTGCATAAGTCGAGTATTCTATATCTCCACATATTTTCTACCGGGTCTTCTCTGGAATAGCGGAACCGATTTTGACGGGACTTTTATTGGCAAGTAGCAGCAGGTTCAAGGAAAAGAATAAGGTATTGTTGACCGCGTTGATGAAGAACCGATTTTATCAGTTTGCCGACACACTGGATAAACTCATAGGCCACGTTTTATTTTGGGAAAATACCGTGGGTAACACCACAGGGCACAGCTAATCAATAAGGTAAGGTAGTACTAGTGCGCGTCAATAAACGCGAGTGTTGGTTAATGAAATGAAAGAGTACAACGGTATTCTTAAATTTAAATTATTGAGTACAACGGTAACTATGTTTACTCAAGAAGTCTGCGTAAGGTTAAGGGTTTCGTAAAGTCCCACACCTTTAAACATATGAGGAAGGGATGGAATTAATGTATCATGCTTCATCATCATGATCATCACTCAAAATCATCATTAATAAACAAAGTAATTTTATTATCAATGAATAAAAAAATACGAATAACGTGGCAGTATATTGTATGATTTAGCCTAAACCAAATAGAACGAATAAAAAAACTAAAATAAAATGTTAATGTCACTTGTCAGTCGATCAAACTGTCATTGATTGTTTTCTCCCGAGACTCTCGCTCTATTATTCATTTACCTTGAATACAACATTTATTAATCTTGCCTGTGGTCATAGTTAATTGGACGTGTTAAAAAGATGACTTCTACTGTGCCTGACGACAGAAACGACGAACGCCGTCGCAGGGTATGCCATTATTTTGAATTTAATAATTGGTTATTTGAAATTTATCTGATAAAAATATGTAGCTTCAGTGTGATTCATTTCGTTTATTGCGTTTATCAGGTGCTAAACTTCACGTAAACCGTAAACAAGTTCTCGGACCTGTTTGGTTTTCTAGATGATACCATTGATTTGTTTGTTGTCTTTAATATGTATTAATTTCAAATATAAAAAAGTTCGCATAGTTTCACGAGTGTTAATACTATTGCGCTGATTTTGTAGTATTTGTTACTTACATCTATTTAAAAGAAAGATCATTGAACTCTGCTTTTTTATTTCACCACATTTTGTAACAACAAAGAGGTCGTTAGAGTAAACTTATACCTTAATTATGAAAATTTTTTCAATTATCAACTGATGTTTTTGGAAGTATTTTCCAAAATATAAACACCTAATATGATATGAATTTCTTTGTTTATTTGCTGTTATATAACATGATTGCTATTTTTAAGTGTCTTTTTAACAAAGATAATCCATTAAAAATAATTCATAGAGCAGCTCACTTTGGCAAGTTTATTCGAAGGAAATATAAACTCTACTACTACTTCAGTCAAAAGATTTTAATTTTCAATTTTAGGGGTCACCAGTGCCCTGTTTACTATTTAGCAAGAGAAGTTTCTCTTTCGTCCGAGTCACGCTAGAGAACAGACGTGTCACAAATTTTTACTTAAAATCGAATATTAAACTCAATTGAAAATCTACCTTAAATCCTAACTAAGTAAATATACATTTGAGCAAACCGAATCGGTGCAAATTCAACCGACGTGCCTACTAAACTATCAATATAAATCTAAACATAACGCCCCTAAAATAAAGACCTCGGTTGACCTCAAAAAAGCAGTTGAATCTTTCAAAAACATAGATTTGCGAAAAATGCTTTCTATGAGTAACCCAACTACTCTAACGGATGTATTAATTAATAGTTTAAGGCAATGTATTTCAAAAAATACAATTACTACAACAATCACATGTAAAAATCGTATTATAAAACCATGGATAACTCTAGGAATTCTTCGTTGCATAAGGAATAGAAATAATATGCAGAAAAAACTGAATCGTGAACCAAAAAACGATATACTTAGAATAACTTATAGACGATATCGTAATTATTGTAACTCCTTGATTAAAACTCTAAAACGGAATTACCAGAGAGAACAGTTAGACAAAAAAGAATCCTAAATTGCTTTGGAAAACTATTGATAATATAACAAATCGTAAATTAAATAAATCTAATAATACGGAACTTTTAAACTTAAAATTAACCCCAGATCAATCAGTAAATTACGTAAATACCTACTTCGCTGATATTGGAAAATCACTTGCTAAAAATATTTTAATGCATCCATCTAATAAAGTAGCCCTTTCTGATGACTGCTCCATTTTACAGCCGGCTTCTTCTTTTGTGTTACTAGAGACTGACCCAGGTGAAGTTTATGAAATTTTGTTGAGACTGAAATCGGAGAGTGCTGCGGGTTGGGATGGGATACAGGCCAAATTCCTCAAGCTTATCGGTAAAGAGATAGCCCCTGTCATTGCACACTTAGTAAACCTTGCATAAATCAAGGTGTTTTTCCTTCTGCGCTCAAACATGCTATTGTCACTCCCATACATAAGAGTGGAGACAGAAGCGAGGTTGGTAATTACAGACCTATCTCAGTTCTTCCTGTTCTTTCAAAAATATTAGAAAAGGTTATTAATTCTAGACTTATCGGCTTCCTTAATAAATATAATTTAATATCAGCTTTTCAGTATGGCTTTAGAAGAGGTATTTCAACAGAAGATGCTATCATCGCTTTAACATCACATATCTGGAATCATTGATAAGGGTAAAAATGTATTTCGGTCTTTCTCGATCTTCAAAAAGCTTTTGACTCGGTCTCTGTCTCCACTCTTATTCGCAGACTCGAAATGATAGGTATCAGAGGTTCTCCCCTGGCCCTACTGTGTGACTATCTGTATAACCGTAAACAAAGTGTTAGAATAGGTGATTACATCAGTGAGCCTTTAAATATAACCTACGGCGTCCCCCAGGGAAGTGTGCTGGGACCAACACTCTTCCTTATCTATATAAACAACCTCTGTAACTTAGTCATCCCAAATGGCAAGACTTTTTCTTACGCAGATGATACTGCCTTGGTTTTTTCGGGTTCTACATGGGACGAGGTACATAGATTTGCCGAAAAAGGGCTGGCCAAGATTTCCCAGTGGCTAAATAACAACCTATTGACCTTAAATGCCTCTAAAACAAACTATATTTGTTTTACAAATTATGATAGTACCCAACCTAACGCAAACTACCAAATAAAAATTCACTCATGTAATGATCCTAAAAGTAAAAATTGTTCATGTTATAGGATAAGTAAAATAACGAAAACTAAATATCTAGGAGTCGTAGTCGATCAGCGACTTACATGGCATGCCCAAATTGACATCTTGACAAATAGAATTCGTAGATTATCTTGGATTTTCGGGTCCCTTAGACATGTTGCTGATTTAAAATTAATAAAACAGATATATTTATCGCTAGCTCAATCTGTCCTCAACTATTGCATACCTGTCTGGGGTGGAGCTACCAAAATCAAATTTTTAGAGCTAGAACGCGCCCAGCGGGCTTTACTAAAAGTTATTTATTTTAAACCCTATAGGTTCCCAACTGAAAGTCTATACGCCCAATGTGCTCTGTTGTCAGTTAGAAAAAATTACATTTTGCAAGTTATTTTAAGACAGCACAAAAATTTACCATACCACACCACTAGAAAAAAAGAAAGAAGGATTAAAAATATTGCTCCTGTGACACACATTAAAACTGCTTATGCAAAGAGACAGTTTATTGGTCAATCACCGCATATCTACAACAAAATTAATAAAATCATTGACTTTCATTCCGAAACCACTCATGCTGTAAAAAAAATTATACAGATATGGCTTCAAGGCAAAACTTACAACGAAGTCGAGAGTCTTCTCTCTAAGTAAATAGGAAAATGTAAGTGATACTATTTCACGATTTTTATCTATCAATTACTAAATAATAAAAATAAAACCGATCCGAGAAACAAACAAAGTAGACTTACGTATGCACAACACACACACACATTCACACACACACACACATATATACACACACACACACACACACACATATACACACACCACACGCACGCACACACACACCACACGCACGCACACACACACACACACACCACCTCGCACACACACACACACATACACACACACACACTCACACACTTTTAAATTTGTTATTATCTGTTCTTATGTACCTACATATTTGTAATAATTAATACTTTTGTATCTTAAAATTGTAAGAAGGAGCGGGGTCTCCTAACACAGGTATTACACTTAAAAGGAGACTCCAGCCATTGTAATGTAATTATGTATAAGATACTAATAAAATATTTTCATATTCATAAGTTGGCTTGTCATTAGTTACTAGGGTTGCAAATTGATAAGTTTCTCTCCAACTATGCCTGAGACTACTTTTGTTAAAAAATAACTTAATTTTGATATGTATGTGAATTCATTATTGTGTCGTTCCACTAGTTTTTTAATATAAATATTTTTTTTATTTATAACTAGCTGACTCGATGAACTTCGTACCACCTAACAGTCAATTAAAATCGTGTTACCTTTAGCTGAACTAATCTTTAAAACAATTTATGAACGCACGTGTAAATGTTAATAATTTGTCATTATTTCCGAATGCAAGTCAACTATTAATTATAGTATTTGACAGGATGGACAATATATGTTTGACAGGTTTGAAACAAAGGTAACATAACAACATTCATCTTTTTTAATTATGTTTTCATCAAGTTTTCATTATTTTTAAGATGTATTCTGCTATTCGGGGCGGGGACAAATTCAACAAACCCTAAACCATGAAAATTGGTCTAGCCGATCTCGAGTTATAAGTGTTGTAACAATCCCGACTTTGTTATATATTGATTTTGTAAAACTTGACATTCCATGAAGTGATGATATAAGGTGTTTTTTTGGATACATGCTTTATATTGTTAAGAAAAAGACATGTGTTTGCATACACATAGGTTTATGCATTTTTATTTTGAACAAAAGCTGAACAGTCATTCTCTTAATGTTATTTATCAATGACCTTCCATCATAAATATATTCTGACCAGTACAACCCGAAGACCTTAAAATAAACTCCCATTAAAAAGGCCAGCAACACATTTCTATTTTACTTAAACCTGTATTAAATATATTAGTTCAAACAAATTAATTTATGAAGGTGCTCCTGGGACCTCTCCCGTCTGGTTTCTTGCGCGCTGATGGTACAACGGATAATGTCGATGCTGACTACCAGGCTGCACTGGCGTTGCAGCAGCAACTCAGTGGCAACACTGTAAGTATTCATTCTGATGATGATAATGATTAGGGGAGGCCTTGCCTAAAATGGCCTCAGCAGTGGCCATTTTAGGCATGATGGTACAAAAAAATAAGCAAATGAGAACATTCACCTGTTGGTATCACTTACCATCAGTTGAATCTTATCTTTGGAGCGTCGATGGCTTATTGGTGTGGACTGTTGTCTTCCTAACTGGAGGGTGCAGGTTCGAATCCTGCTGGATTTCGAATTTTCAAAATTATATGTACGGTTATCTGACGCTCTTAGGGTGAAGGAAAACATCGTGAGGAAACCTGCGCGCGCCTTTGAAGAAATTCAAACGTGCGTAAAGTCAGCCAAACCACACTACAAAAATATATATAGGTATGTTTATCCGTTGTTTAGTATCCATAATACAGGTTTCACGCTTAACTTGGGGCTAGATGGCGCTGTGTGAATGTTAGTGGGTATTTATTTATTATTCATATTACAGGTTAATGCTTAGTTTGGGGTTAGATGGCGCAGTATGAATGACAGTAGATATTTATTTATTACATTAATATTTTGATAACAGATTCTGCATACATACACTTTAAGCATATTTTTCTGTTGCATTTAAAAAGTATATAAAATATATCTTAGTAATAGAAAGTGATTCTTGTAAGACTCTCTTCAACTTCTTGCAGTCCACTGCTGGACATAGGCCTCCCCCATTTTCCGCTAGATATCCCGGTCCGGTTTGGTGAGACAAAATAAATGGAATTATTGAATCAAGCATTAAATGGATAATATTTAATATATATATGAGAGCGTCGGTGGCGCAATGGTGTGGACTGTCGCCTTCCTACCGGGAGGGCTGAGGTTCAAATGTCGCCACGTACCAATGTGTTTTAGAATTTTCGAAAAATATATATACGTTATCTTTAGCCTACGAAGAGATTTAAAGATTGTACGTGAAGTCGTCCAATCCGCATTGACTGCGTGGTCGACTAAGGCCTAATCACCCAATACGGGTAGGCTCGTGCCCCTCGGTGGGGACGTTTAATTAGCTGATGATGATGAATATTTTTTTCAGTTGCCGCCAGCGGGACCTCCTCTAACAGCCCGGTTGAGTATCACAATAGCACAAGCGAAACTTGTCAAAAATTATGGTGAGTGATAAATTATATGTACGTCATCCGACGCTCTTCCGGTGAAGGAAAACATCGTGAGGAAACCTGCGCACGCCTGCGACGAGATACAAAGGTTGTGCGTGAAGTCGTCCAACCCGCACTGGGCCCGCGTGGACGACTAATGCCTGTACACCCACGTATAAAGATGATTATAAAAATTTACAAAAAAATTATAAAAGGACCTTACACCTGTTGTCTCGGGTGTCGGGCGCATTGGAGAATAATAAGTTGTTGGTCTCCATAAGGCCGCTCTGTTATGGTAAGGCGTATCACTTACCATCAGGTGACCTTGACCGTCCAGTACACTTGGTAACATAAAAAAACCTGCAGACTTAAAAACTCAGTCTCTTTATTTGTTTTAAGTTAATTGATAGACTTTCACCTTGTCAATGAACTCACTAGATTTCCGACTCTTACAGTATTACTTACAGTATAATGTATTTTAGGCCTTACAAGAATGGACCCGTACGTGCGCCTGCGCGTAGGCCATTGCATATATGAAACCCACACCGACCCCAGCGGTGGGAAGACGCCCAGGTGGAACAAAGTCATTCACTGGTAAGCCCAATGAAGTTCATACCTAACAAAGATGGTGCATAGGTTATACACATATATGAAATGATATAATAATTTATTTTATTTATTTAATAAATCATTTATTATTAAGAATAACTAAATTATGGTGGTGTTCTTCTAATCCAGTAGTAGATAGATGTCGACTGCGAAAGATCGACATCAGTCTGTCTGTCAATCACTGTGGAAATCATTAAGGGAGGCATTCGTTCAGCAGTGGACATTTTAGGGTGTCATGATGATGATGACTCTTAAAACCTACAGCTCAGAGTGCAAGCTATCATCATGTCAACTTATGTTCAGATGATTTGTATACGTTCACCCAAGTGCGTTCGGTTGACGTGTAATGAAATTTGAATCTAAAATACATACGTGGCGGGATTTGAATCTGCACCCGCCAGATCGGAAGGCAACAGTCTATACCAATGAGTCACCGACACTCGACTCGACTGTGTGATTGGTGGGATCTCCCAATATTACCATACTAGTTGGAGAGGTCTGTGTCTTAAATTGCAATTTTATAGGGCGATTGGAATTTTAACGAAATGTTTTGTTTCTCCCGCAGCCTGCTGCCACCCGGCGTGAACTCTATATACCTGGAGATCTTCGACGAGTGCTCCTTCACCATGGACGAGCTGATTGCGTGGGCGCACATCACCATACCGCCAGCTGTGCTTAATGTTTGTACAATAGAGTTTGCTAGTAACTAGTAAAATTTCCGGGTAAAAGAGACCTGGCGTATGTCGTCTCGGGAGACGGTCGCACGGCAGTGTTGACGGAAAATAATGACTACCTATTGTTATTAGTTTTCTTCAATACAGATTTTTTCTTGGTCAGGCGTATCACTTACCACTGGGTGAACAAACTGACCGTCTCATTCACTTATGATTTAAAACAAGAATGTCTTGTTCTTCAAACAACGTGTTTGGCGACCTATTTGGTGTAATTGTTCAGACGTCGGGTTTCAAGTTCGATCCCCTAGCAGTACAAACATTTGTGTGCATGAACTGTTGTATTGGTCGGAATGTTTCTAAGTAAAATATATATACAAATTAAGTATATAAGTATGTTTTTGCCTTGTTTAATATTCATACGAGCTTCACGCTTAACTTGGGGCTAGATGGCACTGTGTAAATACCAGTAGTTTTTTTATTTATTTACCAATAAAAAAATTGGAATAAAGAAAAACAGTTAACATTTATATTTCATACATACAATTAATTCCTTCAAGGTCATTCACGCTTTAAGCAGTAAGCCGATTAGAAGGAAACCTTACTTCATCTGAATGAAGGTTAAAAATTCAGTATAAAGGTACTACAGGAAATGCTTTAAATGCTTGAAAATATTGAATAATATGATACAATAGATTCATTATTATTTGTGTATAGCGTGACGAGTCTTAAATTGTAAATTCAAACAGATAACACACA
This sequence comes from Leucinodes orbonalis, assembly GCA_019425675.1. Classification (NCBI taxonomy): domain Eukaryota; kingdom Metazoa; phylum Arthropoda; class Insecta; order Lepidoptera; family Crambidae; genus Leucinodes; species Leucinodes orbonalis. Next base: position 211,640 of record PQWD01001137.1, read on the forward strand.
ACCCAATGATCTTCATGAAATGACAAAATGGTGGTCAAGTCAAACATTCATTTGTTCATAGGTGCATTTCACAGGCCTACATTCATCATCATCATCAGCTCATCAAACGTCCCCATCGAGGGGCACGAGCCTATCCGTATAGGGTGTTTGTTAAGGCCTTAGTCGTCCACGCGGCCCAGTTCGGATTGGCTGACCTCACGTACAACCTTCAAACCTCTTCGCAGGCGTGTGTAGGTTTCTTCGCGATGTTTTCCTTCACTGTAAGAGCGTCGGATAACGTACATAATAATCTCGAAAATTCGAAAACACATTGGTACGTGGCGGGATTTGAACCTGCACCCTCCAGATCAAAAGGCAACAGTCCACACCAATGAGCCACCGACACTCCAAGAGACGTTGAGGCGTATACCCGTGTATAATTATTATTATTTATTTCTACCACAGGGAGAAACCCACGAGGATTGGTATCCGCTTAACGGCAAACAAGGTGATGGTGTCGAGGGTATGATCAACCTTGTTCTCAGTTATTCGGTGAGTACAATTTTGAATTTGTAAGCCTTCATTAGCTTTGGTATGCGTATATTACGTGCTTACATACATAGCTAATTTATATTATAAGCATAAGGTTTCGTCAATCAGTAATTTTGTAATTGTGTCTCTTTTTATATAATTTTTTAATGAATTTTGTATTTCTATCCTCTCTGTGATCTTTGTATAAGTTGTATAATTTTTGGTATTATGTTTTTCGTGTTGTTTTGTGGTCAAAATAAATGTGTTTTCTTTCTAACTACAAGTTCCTCGCTTAATATGGGGTTAGATGGCGGTGTGTGAATGTCAGTGGATATTTATTTATAAAAAGAAAGAAAGAAACACGTTTATTGGCATAAGCAACACATACAATATGAACAAACAACATTTCTGTCTTGTAAACTAACAAAAAAAATTAAAGTAAATCAATGATATAAAAGAGTTTAGATTTGTGATATGCTCACAAAACAATCGACAAGTGTTCCGAATGCTGTGACAGCACACATACACATATTTCGAATGAGCGTACATTTACCTAAACAATAGAGTACAAACTGTACTCTCTTCGGCGGCTCGTTTTTGAGGCACGGGTGGCGTATCTACCTTTATATATACCGAATATCATTGAAGTAAATGACAACGTATTCCGGTCGTGAAGTATGAGGTGTGTCCAGGTGGGTCCGGCGGCGGTGGCGACGTTTCCTCCAGTACTGGTGGTACCGAGCACGGGCGTGGGGTACGCGGCGATGCCGGTCTACCCCGCGCCGCACCAGCCCCACCAATACCCACCACCACCACCGCCACAGCACCAGCCGCAAATCACCCCCGAACAAATACAACAGGTGATCAATCTTTATCTGCAATTTATAGCAATAACCATACGCGCGTGGCAAAAATGTCTGTCGGTCTGTTTGTCTGTCTGTTTCCGGGTAATCGCTGAAATGACTGGATGGATTTGGACGGGACTTTTTGGCAGGTAGCTGATGCAACAAGGGACAACATAGGCCACTGTTATTTTAGACAATACTTTTTATTCTAGAAAAATAAAGCCATGTTTCTCTGCGTGGCAGCCGCGCGTCGTGTTACTTAACGATGCAATTTAAGATCATTTTTTACCGCAGGAGAATATCTTATACCGCGGGGAACGGCTGGTAAATGTAAAACAAAAGGCCAAGTGCAATTGTGACTCGCCCGTAGAGGTTTCCACAGCAGCAAGTAACATAAAATAAAATGTTTTTATTGACTTAGGCACCTACTACAGCTTTATCATAAAAAAATGGCGGTTCACCGTTTATCACGAATAAAAAATAACAGACCAAATATCGTTGAAACCAAATTTCGTTGTTAGATTTTAATTTTGTCGATCCCATAGTTTAGAAGTTAGAGGATGGGGAGAGGGGTACACTTTTTTCCACTTTGGAAGATTTTTTGTTATCCGAATTTTGTATTTTATTTTTTAATTCAGTATTGTATGTTATCTGTATTATTCTTTTATATGGTTAAGTAAGTATTTCCTTCATCAGATCGAAGAGATGTTCCCGAGCATGGACAAGGAGGTGATAAAGTCAGTGCTGGAGGCGAACCGTGGCAACAAGGATGCCACCATCAATTCCCTGCTGCAGATGTCCGAGTAAAGATGCTACTTACGACTCCTTTGTGATCATTTCGATTTCAACCTTATCTGTATCAGCGTAAAGTTGTGTATGTTTTATCATACTGGGGAAAGTTCTGGAAGTTGAAAAGGAGTAGGTTGAAAAATAATTCCGATAACTGTGAAAATGAAAATTTATTTACCTCATAGAAGGACAATTCATTGCGATTTAAAACTGTTATATAGACGAATGAATGATGTTTGGTAAGATCTACTTAATTTATAAGAAAATATCTACAAAAGAAGACTATCGACTTAGTTTCTAGAACGTTTTTAGTTTGTGAATGGCATTTACAATTTTATTTAAAAAGGTAAGACTTATCCACTCTGAAAGATATGATATATTTAATATGATATATTTCCGTTCGTTGATTTCCCACTGAATTTTAATACAATGATACCATTTTACCAGGATGTCTGGCGCAAAATGGGGGAGACCTATGTCCAGCAGTGGACTGCAATAGGTTGAAGAGAGTACCATTTTAGAAAGAGTTTATTATAGTTACTGTAAATCATACGCTTATTGCATAGTTTGCTACTGTAAACGGAGCTGCGAGTATTAGAAAGATAAAGTATAAGAATGATAATTAAAGTTAGTAAAATCATAGGTAATTTGGAACCGAAATGATCACAAGGGTCTATTTATTATTATTACCAATGCTTATTGCATTATCACAATGTAATAAAAAGCTTAACTCCTTTGTACTGGTATAAAATACATTTGTACACACTCAGATATTTTATCAATATTATCACACAAATTCTATCTTACAGTTATTAGCTAGCATTTATAGATATATATAGGCACTGTATTATAAGTTTTATTGTATATATAAATTATTATAGATTGGACGACGTCGGTTTGATGAAAAACGCGATGTTAGCCTCCTTTACTATCAAAGAAATTGAACAATCGGTACAATCGTTTTGTGAATTTTGTTTTAGCCTAACTCGTATGTTTTCGACATTTAAGATTCAGTTTAGCTTCAGATGTTCATTCAATAGACAATAGAAGTGTCTACGAGTATATATCGCAACTATTCCTATTTGAGCGGAAATATATGATATTTCCATATCATTGTAGTGTTTAAATTTTGCCATAATATTTTGCGATTAACTTTGGTAATTCCTGATATATAATAGACCTGTCTATCATCATGTAATAGATAGGTAATTCCTCCGAAAATATACAATTTATTTATTTCATTATTCAGTTCGTCATATTAACTTACCAGATGTCTAATTAAATTTTAAAGGCACTTAATCGTTTAAATACAGTTAGAAAGAGAGGTGTACAGGTTAAAGATTGTGCGTCAAATCGGCGGCCATATTGGACAGTAAGAGTCGTTGAATAGTGAATGTAACGGTTATTTCATTGTATTTTAAACGCAAAGTCGATTTCGTATTATTTATCATGAGTTGTTTGATTTGACAGATTACTTAATTAATTCTTTAATGAGATAGTGACTCGAAATGTTTTTTTTGCTGACAAACACATCAATTAATCATAAATAAAATAAAACATAAAAGATTTTATGATGTATTTTCCTTTGGAGAGACTGCCTTTTTAGGTTACATTATAATATTTAAAAAAAGAAAACGCAACTATATTTTTAAATCTATGTTCATATTGCATTGTCATAGATATTACAGAGTAGCTGGCACAGATTAAGAAGCTAGATTTCACTTATAGATTTTCTCGATAAAATTGGATATAATATTGTAAAAAAAATTGTCATTTATAGGAACCGCGACGAATTTATTTGAGAAAAAAAGCTTTGAAAACTTGCACCAAATAAGATGACTGAGGTATACTTTACGTTTTTTTTTATCTTTGGAAAACTACAGTTTTTTTGAAATCATTGCTATGTAACAACGAAAAACAATTGGGGTCTAATAATTGTACTCCACTAAAATTATGTACCGGGGAATAGTATTTTTTCATGGTTGTTTAAAAATTATATTGAATTAGTTTGCAAATTACGTTAAGTTTTGAGAATGGCGTTTTTTTCTTATTATACGCATTTTGTGTATTCTATGCATTATGTTTGCGAAATTAATTTGTGATATGGATTAGCTGCTTCTATCAGCTAAAATCCTTGCCAATAAATACTCTTAATAAACAAGCTGAAGATGTGTGTAAAATATAACTTGCTAATTGAATCAATCGCGTCCTTCCCCCCAAATAAAGAACAACTCTTTAATGATCTCATTAAAAACCCATTTTAAAAAAGGTCATAGTTAACCCATTTCTAAATTAATAACCCCTAATCATAGTGTTATCAATTTTTATGTACAATTAGCGACAATTCGTGATGGCAATCGGGGTATAACATGAGGCGCGGGGAGGGACCCCCTCACACACACGCACGTCATCCGTGCTCGCATTAGTAGTAGTGCTGCTGAGCCCATATCGACCACGTTTATCGATTTCAATCTCTCACGTTGTTGGTTGAGATTTAAAATTACTTTGGTAAAATGACTTTTAAAGTCTTACTAGCTTATTTATAAATGAAAATTAATTAAATAATACTTGTTTTGGCAATCAACATTGTTAATATTAGTGTGGATAAGTGCATTTATCACAATAGTCTAAACCGAATAAACCTTATCAATTGTTATTACAGTTATTAAAAACTTATTTGACCAATGTTACTTTTACTTTTATTTGTTGTTGTATTGAAAAAATGTCGATATAGACTACCTTCCTAGTAAGTAATGCCACAACACTAGGAAATTGCAATCTCAACATGTCATGTACTATGACATTTTTTTGTTGTTGAGTGACTTACATAATATTTGCACCCTAAATAGTTGTAATAAATTGGTGCAAGTTGTAAAACGCCTTCATGCATAATCATCTGTCGTTTAACGAGGTTGAAGTAACTAAAGCTTATATCGGCTAAATTTTGTGCCAAATCATTTGCCATGGATACTACATTCGCTTACCAATCAATTGTAATGTTGTATTTATTTGTAATTTTACAATGTATAAATAAATTATTGGTCATAACAAAGTGTATTTTATTTTACTGAGTTAAACATACTAAGAAGGAAGATGTATAAAGATTTTCAATAAGGTACCGCAAAATATTGTCGAGCTACCTTTACACATGTTTAAAGCTAGAATAAAAAAACACCTTTCTAAAAAAGGGTACTACACTATTGACGAATATTTGTGATAAAAATCCATGGTCTTAAACTGCTCTGCTAATTCAGTGTTTGTAAAATATCTGTACATTAAAATCATGGTTAAAAGAAGGCTGTACTGTTGAGTTTTCTTAGGTGCTTCTTTCTCAACAGGCCAAAACGCCGAAGCGCTTTTTTCCAAGTATCAAAATTCATTATTGTGCTTTACCTTGGTATTTTAAATGTATTTTTTATTGTATTATTTTTGACGTTAATAAGTGCTTCTTGTTAGCCTAATCTGTATAAATGAATTTTGACTTTGACTTGACTAAGACTGACTACTTTTTCATGGGGAAAATCGAGGAACTTTATTAAATACGTGTTACTGCCTCCGTGGAAGGGGTCTGCGTTGGGTTTAGATAACTGTGTGATCAGGGAGTGGTGGGTTCCAAACCCACATGTGAAAATTGGTAACAATAAGGATAGCGATACGGGGCTATGAAAGCGCTTGGCGTGATTTTGTTAAGACTTCTGGTTGCAAAAGAACATGATCGAAGATCTCATTTATCGTCCGAGAGCATTACAGTAGTCAGGGCCGGATCTACCTGGGCTACTTGGGCTGCAGCCCAGGGCCCCGAGATTACAAGGGGCCCCTAGACCTCGCTTAAAACAATAGGTGATTCGGTTTTGTGTTATTCAAAGGTTGCCTGGAATAGATTGCTACCACAGCAATAAGGTCGCCGTTTGTACAATTAATACTTGCGTAGATATTTTAAGTAAGAAACAGTTTTTGGAAGTGACTATTAGATGATAGGCCCCTCAGTAGTTTCAGCCCAGGGCCCCACAAATTCACGATAGTACACAATAATAAGGATCAATGATGTACTGGCACGGAAGGCATATTGCGACGTCAGAGCTGTTTACCAATCAGCATACTTTTCGCAAGGCGCGTCCAATTCCTTTGCCCGTATTGGTCGGTCGCCGTGCCTTTCTGTACCGGTATTGGTCTGTCACAGTGCCATGTTAATTAGCCACGCAAGTGAGACAACTGGCACACCTTAAGTCTGATTTAGTTTAAGTCATTCCTTTCATAAAAGTGGAAATAATGCCCCCCCCCCCTTCAGCGGGTTTTCAGTCTGCCTATAGGATAAGTTGTTTTAGTTTCGCAGTGTAAATGAGACAACAGTATATTTAACACGGGATTTATTTCACATCAACAATTTTCTTTTTACTCTTTTTATTGTTCTTTTCACTATGTGCTTTAGCGTTATCTGCTTTTCGCTTAATCTTGCTGATCTTCCCTATGACGTCTTTGAACCTATCGTCTTTCTTCATGAGGCCTTTGTTCACTTTCTTCAACCCTTCCTTGATATTAGCGTCGAGATCATCATCCCTCTCGCTCGGAAGCACGCGACTGTCATCATTCTGTCCCGTTCCCTCATCCTTCATTTGGGCTTGCATTTCTTTTATTTTGGCCAATTTCGCCTTCTTTGCAGCTTTCACGCGATTACGGCGCATCTCTTCCAAACTGTAAAGACATTAGATATTTTTGAGCAATTTTATTTATCTGTTAGGTTAGGTACCAGTTATCAAAATAAGCGTCGTAGAATCAGGTACTCTCTGTTGTTTCAAATAAATATATTTGAAAATATTATTAATTAGCATCCTTAGCTGCGTTGTAACCATTTTGGCAACAATAAACTTTTTTATAATGATTTTTATGTATGTTTGTGAGAACTCTCTGCTATTTATTTATCTCTCGCTCGCACCAACGCCCATAAGGGGTGGTTACCACAATAGTGGGTCCAATTACTTCATAATAACAACAACAATAACAGATATACGAAGAAGAAAGTATTTTTTTATGTTTGTACACAATTCATAACACAAAAAACAAGACAACAGCACTATGTGTTCAAAGCCGAACATGAAATGCCGACAACACTGTCACCGGAGCGATCTTTTAGGCTTCTACAGTTTGATTATGTCATTATCATCAGCTCATTTTACGAGCCTACCCGTATAGGGTGTATAGGCCTTAGCCGTCCACGCGGGCCCAGTGCGAACTGTCCGACTTTACGCACCACCTTTGAATCTCTGCATAGGCGTGCGTAGGTTTCCTCACGATGTTTACTTCACCGTAAGAGCGTCGGGTAAACGTACATATAATTTCGGTAGCTCGAAAAGACGTTGGTACATGGTGGGATTCACCTGCACCCTCCAGATCGGAAGGCAACAGTTCCTACCAATGAACCACCGACGCTTATGTTCGATTATGTATCAAACATGAGTGTATTTCCCATCAATGCGGTAATATCCGGTAAATAAGGTACTTACCCTTCCTCCATAAGTTCGGGATCCACTCCAGCTTGGATCCACCTCTTGACGCGGTAATTTTTCTTGCGCTGCTCAAACTCCTCATTGTCCAACTGCGCCTCCTGCTCCCGCCTGGTCACGCTCACCGTCGTGAATACTTTTACTGCTTCGTCGTCTAAAAACAGGACAATATACATTTCATTTGTTTGGTTCAGTCAATTTCGAGCACCCGTGTGGTGTGATGGTTGAGACGTCGGCCAATATACCAAGGGTTCCGGACAGTACAGACATTTGTGTTTGTTTGCATTAGCCTGGGTGTATCTATGTAATATAAAATTTTATAAAATAGTACGTAAGTATATTTATCGGTTGTTTACTCGTAGTACTCGTACTACAAGCTTAACTTGGCGTTAGATGGTGCGGTGTGAATGTCAGCGGATATTTATATATATTTTATATCCACTGACATACACATGATATCTGGCGCTATATAGGGGGAGACATATATCGAGTAGGGAACTACGATATGTTAAAGAGAGAAGATGCAAATAGGTTTAATTCAACCCATTAATCGCCGCATTTGCATATATTCAACAGACAGAATAGATTCTGTATTGCGCCATAAATCCTGGCAATTAATCGGTTTTTTTATTTATTTTATAACTGTACAGGACAGATGGTAAGTGATACGTCTGACTATGACAAAGCGGCATTGAATGAGACCAACAACTGATAGATAGTTATTATTCTTTATAAATGACGCACTGCGCCCTGTCACCCGACACTACAGATGGTCCCTTATACACGGTTAAACCTCTTTGAGTTATTGAATCTATCTAAATATTCTAAAATGCTTACCGTCAATCTTGTACTCTGTGAGTTTAGTATTGATGTGCTCCTCAATCTGACCGAGACGCAAGATGTCGTACGGTGTGATTAGTGATATGGCCATCCCGCTCCTGCCCGCGCGGGCCGTGCGTCCCACTCTGTCAACCAAACGAAAATGTTCATGGAAAGAAAAAAAATTAAAAACAATATTCGAAGTCAAGTAGCTTCCGCAAAGGTTAGCCGTCCGATGCGGTGCTGCCACCTTAGCCCTTTTGGCTAGATCCCGCACTTTTTACTATAGGTGAACCCCTTTTCTAACTATTAAGCCCAAAAAGGGCTATCTAGCCCGTTTAATATCTTGTTGGTTATTGAAGCTTCATTTAGACCTTGTTAACTTCTCCTATAGCCACATTTCTAGAACTAAGATGGCAATAATGGTCGGATGGGTGACCGAAAATATATTTAAGATAATATTGCACGGTGGTAGTGCTTCGAAAGGCACGTTAAGTCTTTGGTTTCCATCTCACCTATGCACATACTCCTTGGGCTCCAATGGCAGCTTGTGGTTGAGGACCAGCTGCACCGTGGGTATATCCAGCCCCCTCGCCGCCACGTTCGTCGCCACAAGGGTGCACTTCAGGTTGCTGCGGAACTGCGCGAGGGCGGCCACTCGCTCCCTCTGCCTCATGAACCCGTGGAGGCACACGTTGTCCATGCTGATCGCGTTCAGCATCATCGACAGGACTTGGCATTCCCTGAACAAGTGTGGTATGGTCTTAACAAGTCTCATTAAGACCGTTTCTGAGACAGCAACAACATACGCAGCTCCGACATGGACACCGACTGCGGGATTGGTTCACAAGTTCAAAGTCACTCAACGCGCAATGGAGCGAGCTATGCTTGGAGTCTCTCTTAGGGATAAGATCAGAAATGATTTATTCCGTAAGAGAACTAAAGTTACCGACGAAGTCCGCCGGATCAGCAAGTTGAAGTGGCAGTGGACTGGTCACGTATGTCGCCGAACCGATGGCCGTTGGAGCAGACGAGTTCTGGAGTGGAGACCGCGTCTCGGCAAGCGTAGTGTAGGACGCCCTCCGGCCCGATGGACCGACGACTTGCGAAAGGTCGCTGGTGAAGGCTGGATGAGGAAAGCGGAGGACCGGGATATCTGGCACAAAATGGAGGAAACTTATGTCCAGCAGTGGATTGCAATAGGTTGAAGAGAGAAGACCGTTTCATGGCAAGCGTAAAGTCTGACGCCCTCCTGCCTGATGGACTAACAAATTAGTGAAATGGTTAATTATTTCATTAATTATTGATTAATTCTGTTTTAATGCTATTTATTAACTAGCTATTGCTTGCGGCTTCGCTCGCGTTATATTCGGAGCAACAGTTCCCGTTCCTAGCCTTAAACACAAATGAGAACACGTAACAGAAAGTATTGACACGTCAATTCGTCGCTCTGTTTAGATGTGAAAGATGGACAAACAGAAACATTTACTAATATGTATGGATAATAAGTATGGATATTAAGAGCTTCGATAGCTCATTGGTGTAAAATGTTACCTTCCGATCTGGAGAGTGGATGTTCAAATCCCGCCACGTAACAATTTCTTTTCGGATTTTCGAAATTACATATACGTTTACCCAACGCTTTTACAATAAAGGAAACCATTGTGAGGAAACCTGTGCACACCTACGAAGAAATTACAAGCTTTTGCATGAAGTCGGTCAATGCGTACTGGGCCCGCGTGGACGACAAAGATCTATACCCTTTATAGGCTCGTTCCCCTCGGTGGGGACGTTTAATTAGCTGATGATGGATATTGACTGGTAGGCACTTACTTCTTAGTATCAGTGAACACGATGACGTGCGAGCTGGGCATCGACTCCCGATACTTGCGCAGCGTCTGCACGAGGTAAACGTCGCGCGCGTACGCCGGACATACCACGTAACGCTGATCTAGGGTGTCCACTGTCAAAGTTGGATCTGACTCTGTCCATATTTGCAGTTTCTGTGGGAAAATTGCGGTATAAACACAAATAATTATAACAGACGCGATAGCCTTGAGGAAAATAATAACAACAAAGGGGTTCAATAGCCAGCGCATTTAATTGGTCATTTAGGGTGCATAGATGGATGATTGAAAATATTATATCAAATCACACTGTGATTCCAAACACAAGGGAAGCATGGCAACCCTTATCGGAGAGATAAAAAAAAAAGTATGCATCTTCATTTCATTCTTCATTCAACTTTGCACAAAAAAGAATGGTTAAAATGGGTTACATTTTAAATTAAAGGTGCTCAACTTAAAACATGTCAAATAGAAGCTTACAAAGTATAATTCTTATACTTAACAATTAATTCAATAAGCAAGTCTTTTACATGACAAATGTCAACATCTTATACAAACAATTAAAACACTATGAATACATACGTCTTTATGCAACGGCAGCAGCTTGGACTCTCTAACATCTTCAGTAATGGTTGCAGAAAACAACAGGTTCTGCCTGTTTGGTGGCAAAGCATTGAATATTGTTTCGAGATCCTCTTGAAATGATTCACTGAAGAGCCTGAAAATCAACAGATGCATTAGTTAGATTACTTTTATGTTATGGTTGCATTTTACATGTGTTTAAACGAGCTTTCGCTAATCTCCTAGTAAATCCTGGCCAATACTATTTTATTTTATTCACTCAGTAAAATAATAATATAAAATCCTCGACATTCACACAGCGTCATCTAGCCACAAACTAAGCATTAACCTGTAATATGGATACTAAACAACAGAGGAGGATGGGCCGGGTGCTAGTATGGGATGCAACTTGTGCAGACACGCTGGCCCCTTCCCATCTACATGGTACAAACAACAGAGCTGGTGCGGCTTGTGAAGCGGCTGAAAACGCCAAAGCATGCAAATACAGGGGTCTGGCTCCGAATATGATTTTGTTCCGTTCGGTGTCGACCTTGGTCGTGGGGTCCTAGTGCTTTGAGGCTTTTCAAAGATTTCCAAAAGGTTAGTCGACGTCACAGGTGACGAAGATCTGGCAGCTACCTTGGACAAAGAATCAGTCTGGCAATCCAAAGGGGTAACGCTGCCAGTATTTCGGAACTTTGCCGAAAGGGACTTGTTTTAATTATATTTTTTAGTTTTAATTATTTATTTTTAAGTGTTTAGGGTGTAATATATTTTAGTTACTGAATAATGTAGTAAATAAAAATATATGTCCGTCATAACAACAGATATACATACTTATAAATTTGTAAATACATACATATTTATGCACAAAAATGTTTTTACTGCTCAGGGATCGAACCCGGACCCCATATCATTTTCATCTCTGTTTTAAGGTTGAAAATGCACTTGTAGCTTCGTCTGAGTATTTAATATCCATCGGAGACAACGTCAATTGTCTACTAGTTTGCCTACCCATGAAGTAATAAAGTTATTTGTTACCAATAACAATGGTAGAAAAAAAAACAACACTATATAAGATACAACCACATGGTTAAAACATTCAGCTCTTACACCAAAAGTTCCGGGTTTGATCCCCGCAGTACAAACATTTGTGTGCATGAACATGTCTGTTTGTATTGATCCGTGTGTTTTATATTATAGTATATTATGTATGTATTTACAAAAAAAATACATAAGCATGTTTATGTATTGTTTAGTAGTACCCATAATGCCAGTTTCACGCGGGCTATATGGCGCTGTGTGAACGTCAGTGGTTATTTATTATTATTAAAAAAAGAGTAAATTAAAATAAACCACGTGGCATTTAAAATACGAGTGAATAGGTTTTTTCTGGGCAAGCTCGCTCCATCTTAGAGCACGTCTCTTCCACTAGGATAGTCTGTGCTCAAGAGCAAGTGTGTGCCCATCATAAATAAAATTAAAAAAATATTAGCCCATCAAAAAGCTTTACAAAAGCGGACGAATTTAAAATTGAAATCTGCAACTCACCTATCAGCTTCATCCAATACCAAATACTTTATCTTTTTCAATGAGAATGTATCACATCCAGTCATATGGTCAGCCAACGTCCTGGCATCGCCACAACAATGTGCGGTCTCTTCGCCAACTTCAGTGATTCTTCGAGCTGGTCCGAACCCCCCGTGACAATACATACACGGAGGTTTAACGGCTGGCCGAGTATGCTGAATTGATCACCTATCTGTAACAGTTGAATTGGATAAAAATTGTGGTTTAGTCATCAACTCATTAAGCGTGCCCACCGAGAGGCACGAGCCTACCCATATAAGGTGTGTAGGCCTTAGTCGTCCACGCAGGCTCGGTGCAATGGGCAGACTCTATTCACAAGCTATGAATCTCTTCACAGTGGGCGCAGGTTTTCTGACGATGTTTTCCTTTACGGTTAGACGTTGGATAACATTCATATAATTTCAAAATCACATTGGTACGGGGCGGGATTTGAACCTGTGCCCTTTCGGTAAAAAGGCAACAGTCCACACCATTGAGCCAACGAAGCTCAAACATGGTTTAGTAGTTTTCCCTATTCACGTAAACGGCGTGCGCCAGCCGCTTTCTCCCCAAACATATACTAGGTTACCTAGCTCTCCCTGCGGCACCCTAGGCCGGGTTTGAGTCCCACTCTGGGATGCCCTTAGTCTCAATGTTTACATTTTTATGGCTGAGAGTCATCTGCATTCACTAATTGCTATGTAAAGCTGTAAAGGCCATCTCTGCCCTCCTAGCGAAGAGTCTTTTTAGGCAGAGATCTGCGGTCAAAAGTGGTAGAAAGTAGAAGAAAAAAAAGTGGTTTAATGAATAAAGCACAGCTCCACATAGGTCTCCCCCATTTTGCTACAGAGATACTGGTGCTCCACTTTCCTCATCCTGAGTAAGTGCGTATTGTACAGTAGACAAGGCTCTAGCCAATTGTCAATGCAGTAACCCATCACAGCCCATTTAGGTTAAATAAGAAAAAATGGTTGGTTAGTAGGTGGGCTCAATCACTAACAGCAAAATTAATCATTAGTCATTACCTGGTATGCCAGTTCATGTGTAGGTGTGAGAACTAAAGCAAATATCCCATATGGGTCCTCGGCAAGGTGTTGCAGTATGGGCAAAGCAAATGCGAATGTTTTTCCCGAACCAGTTTTAGCTGCCCCAATACAGTCATCGCCTTTCAATATGTGAGAAATACAACCTTTTTGAATAGGTGTCGGACTTTTTATGCCTGAAAATATTAAAAATACTATAATAAGTGGGGGATTAAAAGTTATTAAATTTCAACAAAAATCTGATTACAAACCTAGTGAAAAGAGCTGTTTAATCAGCCACTGTTTCACACCAAGTTCAGAAAACTCTTTGCCTATGTTTTCATCCATTTTATTAAAACGCGTTTTTAATTCGAAAATGCGTAGTATATTTTTCAAATCAACAATAATTTTGGAAACACAACAACATTGTAGGTTAGAAAACTGACAGAACACTGGACACCACTGACAGCTAGTGTCAAACACCATGTGATTCTGACAAGTACGCTGTAGTTTAGAAATTGAGTAGAAAATTAAGTAAACATTTAAATAAAATGGCGATCTAAAATTTACTCCAATGTATCAAATATTTGGGGATCAACGTAATTAATCACTTATTTAAAGAACTAGGAAATGATTATGAGTATGTTGATTGCTGTCACTTTTGGAAGACTCACCTCCCCGCACCGTCCGCCCATATCCCGCAGTTCTCCTCGGACACGCTGTGTTCACGAGCCGACTGCGTGTTTGTTTATAATAAAAATCGAATGAAGGTGTTCTAATTCAATCAAAAAGAACAACCTTTTGTGAATTCTCTGATAATTTGATTTCATATTAACCCTTACTGTGAGTGTTTTACAAAGAAATAAACTGGTTTAATTTTAACTCTAATCAAGTTTCCTTCGTCCGTAATAGATCAGAAACAGGAGAGTGCCAAGTAAGTGAATGCACGCATAGTGAATAGTTGTCTCTTGCAGAAATTTTATGTACCGGAGTTATGAGGTTAACAAACATACTACGATCTTGCTATAAATAAAATTTAAATGGGACTTGACTATATGTAGACATATATAATATACCTACCAGCCGGCTCAAACTGTTTATTACAATATTGATTTTACTATTGGAAGATATACGGCACTAATATATTTCTGATTGGATTTTAATTATCAAAATTATTTTTCACTTATCATAAAACAAACAAATCATTTATTTAAGTACTCAAAAGGAGACTCCTTTGTTTGGCATAATATTTACAGTCTTTGTCAAGGATTAGGTAAAATAAAATTAAAAAATACCTAGTAATTGTTCATTGGGGAGGCCTTCGTTCAGCAGTGGACATAATTGGGCTGTAATGATGATGATGATGATGACTACTACACTCAATTACAGTGATTAGAACCATTTTCTATATCAGTATTAAGTTTGTTTATTTAGACTTTCATATCTTTTGTTTACAACAGGATGTTGTCACTCTATTTTAACAATGCATTATTATTATTTGATAAGTTTGAACAACTTTGACCTCTTGTGAAATGCTCATCTGCTACATTTGTGTGATTATACTATCTCATTAACAGTTTTATGAAGAGCTTTTTTATTAAACTCAATTATTTATCCCCTTTATAAACAATAACTAAAACACTGGCAGCAGGGAAATGTAACATACTACAATAATAATTACTTTTATATGATAATAAAAATAAACTTATCACAAGTGACCAGCATCATGGTGTCTTCATCACCATGGCTGTTGCTGAGTAGTATACCTGTTCTGTGTCTTTAGATTTAAGTTTTTATGTTTAATGTAATATTGTATATTTTCACAGTATAAACTTTTCTTTCTTTCATTCAAATGTATTTCTGTTTTTTGTATATTTTTAAAAATATACTAATCATGAATACACCATCTTAAAATGTTTAGTAATCTTTTTTAGGTTTGTGCTTGGAATACCTTTGTTTAATTATGCCATTTTCAAGAAGTCCTTTTTTTATTAAAAAGTAATTCACAGAGGGCAATGGCAACAAATTGCCCATACCAGTATTCATTTCATGATATGTTACCAAATTAAATGCATATTAAACCAATACATTAAGCCCAATAGTTTGTTATTTATGACCTATTATAAATGTGATTCTAAGCCAAAAGAAGTATTTATGATTTGTTTGTTGGTAACTTGTTTCTGCTAATAAAACCTTAGCATTAGAAACCTGGTGCTCAATACAAACTGACCTATTTAAAATATAGTTCATGCCTATATAATTTAAATTTTTAATGTGAAATCAAATAAGTTCACTCAAAAAAGGTTGTTCACTCAATAGGTAAAAACTACAAATAAACCTTTAGTTGTCAGTCTTTTTTTATTTTATTTTAACCTAACTGACCCAGGCTTAAGTCATCAAATGTGCAGTGCCTGTAGACCTTCTGAACACTGTCATGTAGATAAAACCTAATTGTGTTGTTTCTTTCAGAACTGAAACATGGGTGTCTTTAGAACTGTCATGTCCATGACTGCCCAGAGCGGGAAGGTGGGATTGAGGAGTCAAAATCATGTGAGTATTATCTGTATGTGGGGAAAGCCTAACTGAATGTACTTGTCTCTTTTAATTGGTATTTGCAGTCTTAACAGCTATTCACAGAAAATTTCGCAACTGGTATCACTAAGAATTATCATTTATATTAAAACAGCATTATGTATAGCATTTTGACGTTGTATATCAAGATTGTAAAATAATCGGCCACTTATTCAAATGATCATCCACATCATAAAATGGTAAACCACATCTCATCACGCAATAATAAGCCACTTTATGAAAGCTCATTTACTTTTATTCGGACGTCGGTAATGCATAACTTAGTCTGAAATACAGCAAACTTAAAATTGTACCAATAATAAATAAATTAATATACACTGACATTCACACAGCACCATCTAGTCCCAAGTTAAGCGTGAAGCCTGTATTATGGATACTAAACAACGGATAAACATACTTATATACATTTTTTTTGTAAATACATACATATTATACATAGAAAACACCCAGACCATTACAAACATACATGTTCATGCACCTTGCACCATGCATTGCATGCAGCCGACCTCTCAACCGCAACACCAAATGGGTCGACAATGTGATGAATGAGCTGCCTTAGCCGCCGGCGAGTGCCAGATTCCGATTCTTGAAACTTAAAGATACTCCTAAGTAGTACGCCCCACCCGATCACGATCTCCATTGCAGCCCCAGTTAACCCATTGAACGCCGGGAATCCAGTCATAATAGAAAATCTGTTGTGTCTGGCGTTTTAATGCGTCATTGGAGGTCAAAGGGTAAGATTGACGACGAGTCACTCCAATAAGGTGGACAAAACGCTCAAATCGACACGAAAATCACTACAAGACCGAGACGCCCCCGGCGCGGGATATCCCGCCTGTAGGTTCGAGTTCCGTTAACGGCACGCACCGTGCGAATTTTCTTAACTAGGTAGCCTAGCCCTCTCTGCAAAACCCTGCCGAGGTTTGAGTCCGGCTTTGGGATGACCTTTGATTCTTTGCATAAAATTTCATAGATATGTGCTTTTGCTGCCTTTTTGCCCAGTGAAGCTGTACAGGCTATTATGGCCAACGGAGCAAAAAAGTACTCTAAACCACTGCTATTAACCCCTTAGTTTCTCTAGCATCATCATCAGCTCATTATACGTCCTCAACGAGTGGCACAGGCCTACCCGTATAGGGTGTTTAGGCCGTAGTCGTCCACGCGGACCCAGTACGGATTGGACTACTTCACGCACAACCTTTGAATTTCTTCGTAGGCGTGCGCAGGTTTCCACACGATGTTTTTCGTCACCGTAAGAGCGTCAGATAAACGTACATATAATTTCGAAAATTCGACATTGGTACGTGGCGGGATTTAAACCTGCTTCCTCCAGATCATAAGGCTAGATCCACACCAATGAGCCACCGACGCTCCTTTCCGTTCCGAAGTTTCTCTTTAATATTACATAATAAGGTTTTGTGATTAAAACTACGTGAGCACTCCTAATCTGAGTTCGAAGTCTTTGGACCCTTAGCTTACAAGCGGGACTACGATTCACGTGCCGACTATACACGTGTGTACAAATGATAACAGAATAGGTAGTAGATGCCCGAATATGTAGTCACACATTAGATAATAGTGCGTAATAAAGCTCTTAGGGCTGTCAAACTACGGATTTGTGATGCAATTGATATTAGGCTCAATTTTGTCTCAAAAAAAGTGTTGGGACTTAGTCGTCGTATCTATTTTTACTTTACAACAATGAAGCTTTTTACCATAATCTTCCCGAGATCATGTCATGGTAGGTGGAGTTAGCAACACCTAAGAGTTTAGTTACTGGTTCCCTTTCTCTGCTATGTTTTGCTCCTTAGCCCTCTTTTAAAGCAACCTCTGAAAGAGTGGGCTACCATACACCACAGGGCAACCTAACCGAATCTGGTGTCAAGTTTTCATCAAGTCGATTTTCAACTCAAACTCAAAATATTCTATTTGCTTTATTATGAATATTATATGACTACTGCACCGGTTCGAAAAGTAAGTTCTTCGAAAATAGCCGGCAAATAACTACTAACTAGATGGCACTCTTTTCAACTTGGTTATAATGGTTACGGAGTTATGTATATATATATATATATATATATTATCTTACTATCATTCTTGCTTTGATTTTGCACATTTAACTCATTTAAAGTATTTCCTCTCATGAAGGTTTGGAAGAGATTGCTTTATAGCGATAAGACCGCCTTAATTGTACTTTGAATTTGGTTCTTTATTTATCATGTTCTTTTTTTATTTTCTGTGCAATAAAGATTACTATTATTATTTCCTACAGTAACTGTAATTTATTACAAACATTTTGTGACTGGAACATTATGTGCCGAGCAAGATCACACATCTTTATCCGATATTCGCTTTTTTTAGTAACTTTCTTAGTGCAGGATTTTTTGATCTTCGGCAAGTGTTTCTGAACCACCTTACAGTTGTAAGTGGCACTTTGTGTCCTTTGCACTTGTGCAGTTAACTGCTCCTAACAATTGGCATGGGCACAATGCGTCACGATGCGCGGTGCATCCGCGCGTGGCCTCAATTAGAATGCATACACATTCACACGCATCCAAACATACGGGACGTATATGACTTGAGTTTTCTAACTTAAAAACTGCTATAGAAAACACAACCTTAGCATAAAAGTTAACGCATAAAATCTCACGTGAAGACCACATAGTGAAGTCGCTTTGTGCTATTTATCAGTTGGTTAGGACATTGCGTGCGTAATCACCTGATTTGACGTCCCATTTGGTGAAATGGTTGAATCGTCGGCTACTGCACCAAGGGTTCCGGGTTCGATACCCGGGCAGTACAAACATTTGTGTGCATGGATATGTCTGTTTATACTGGTCTGGGTATTTCTATGTATAATGTGTATGTATTTACAAAAAATGTATAAGTATGTTTATCAGTTGTTTAGTAACCATATTACTGGTTAAAATGCTTAGTTTGGGGCTAGATGGCGCTGTGTGAACGTTGATAGATATTTATTAATTTATTAGTATTATTTATTGTAGGATGGAAAGTTGATCCCGTACTTCGGAAAGCATGTAACACCATTCGGTTTCTGACTTAATATACTAATGCACAATCTCGCTCAAAATTGTTCGCGGCAAAATTTTGCCCGTCCGTCAGCTGGGCAAAATTTTCATTCATAATCACGTCGCTCGCTACATGGCACAGTGATATAGTAGTATGCTCGTGCTTTTGATTTTGTACCCTTTTTATGACACCTTAAGGTCAAAATTATTAATCAATAATTTTATGTCATCAATATAACAATAAGACAACGTATGTGTCAAGCGGCTCGGACATTTTTTGGTTGATATTTCTTCACGTCATTATCAACTCATTAAATGTCCCCACCGAGGGGCACGAACCTACCCGTATACGGTGCTTAGGCCTTGTCGTCCACGCGGGCCTAGTGCGGATTAGACGACTTCACACACAACCTTTGAATCTCTTCGCAAACGTGCATGAAGGTTTCCTCACGATGTTTTCCTTCACCGTAAGAGCGTCGGATAACGTCGAAAATTCGAAAACCCATTGGTACGTGGCGGGATTTGAACCTCAGCCTCCCGGTTGGAGGGCGACATTCCACACCATTGAGCCACCGACTCTCACATTTCTTCATGTGCAACTAGTTAATTTAATGTTTATCTAAATCTTATCCTTTTCAAATTGCATGACATCATAGGTTAATGTTATTTGAAAACAATGTATGGATATATAGAAAACTTTGTTGTGTCTGATCCGGCGGTCGGTTGACCTCTGAAGAGTTTACGCAACCTGTGAGTTACAAAGTCCGAATGATTCTTTATTAAATGCGTGTTTGCGTTGTCTAGGTCGATTTAATTGATTGCTATCTACAGTTACTAATTTTCATTATAAACCAACCAATATTCACACAGCGCTATCTAGCCCCGAACTCAGCATCTAACCAGTAATATGGGTACTAAACAACGGATACACCTATATATATTTTTTTTATACATACATACATAGAAACACCCTAACCAATACTAAGAGACATATTCACGCACACAAGTGTGTGTACTGCCCGGGGATCGAACCCGGAACCCACAGATGTAGGATATATTCCTACATCTGTGCCGGAACCCTTGGTGTAGTAGCCGACGTCCACCATATGGGTCGTCAACCTAAATCGTCAGAAATTGGTCAACGAACTGATTCCGAAACGATTGCCAGTAGAAATAGAGGTCATTTGAAGTTGATGACTTTATACACTGTGTCATGCAGTTCCGTTTATCTTTTTTTGTTGTAGTTTTTTTGACGCTATCTTTTCCAGACGGCATTTTATAGTTATCTCCAAGTGAAGCGTAGATAAGAGGCGTATCATTAAAACGTCTCGCAATATGCAACTATTAACTATTATACGGCTATGTCAATCCACATGTATTATTCGCACTGCGAAAATGTGGAGTTCATTACCAGCTTTAGTATTTCGCGAAATATACGATTTGGTTGTCTTTAAATCGAGAGTTACTGGGTTTTTTTCTCCATCCTAAACATCGTCCATGTTTGACACCAGACAAGGCGTAGTCGAACGCTGCTATTGAATGTAAAAAAAGTACGAGTCGGATTCTCCCGTGGAGGGTTCCGCAGCGCCAAGTAATATAAAATAATGTTTATTTACTTAGGCACCTACTACAGCTTTATTATGAGAAAATAATAATGAGTGTTACGTATTTACGATTATTATATAGTTTGTATAACGTATACCGTACATTTAAATTCATTATACAAGCCACACTCGCTTAACTTGGTCTAGTTAATGAGTCTGGTTTAGGTATATATCATGTTTTATATCGATAAATCTGTTTGACCACATTGATAAAGTTTAGTTACAAATACAAACTGCAAGTGTACATTACAATGTCAACAATATTCACAATGGGCCACAAAATGGCGCCTGGTTTATTGGAGTTTAATTAGTTCGGGGCGAGACGCGAATCGACATTATGATCAACGGAGTTCCAAAGTGCATAAGTAGGAATGCATCGTAAATTATGACGATTAATTATTTATTACCCGTTACGTAAGGCGTCGGTGGCTCAATGGTGTGGACTGTTGCCCTCCTAACGGAAGTGCTGAAGTTCAAATCCCACCACGTATCAATGTTTTTTATAATTTTCGAAAATATATGTACGTACATCCGACGCTCTTACGGTGAAGGAAACATCGTGAGGAAACCTGCGAAGCATTCAAAGGTTGTGCGTGAAGTCGTCCAACCAGCACCGGGCCCGCGTGGTCGACTAAGGCCTCATCACCCTAAACGGGTAGGCTCGTGCCCCTCGGTGGGGATGTTTAATGAGCTGATGATGATGACCAACGGGTCATCAACCTATGTAACGAACCTAGGTAACGACCTATGTAGGTCTCCGGCCATCCTCTTTTCTCATCCAGCTTTGATTCATGGAGAGACCTATGTCCAGCGGTGCACAGAGATAGGAAGGTCTCAACGATTCAGTATTAAGTCTACTAGGTAGTGATAGGTACCACCGCAGTGCCAGGTAGCGTCCCGTGAAACAGGAGTGTTATGCACTTTTGTATTTCGGGATAAGGGCACTGTAGCTAGTCAAACTACTGGGTATAGAGACCTAACATTTGTTGTATCAGGTGACGGGCGCAATGAGGCATTGATGGAGGTTAATAACTGCCTATCGGTTGTTGGTCTCCTTCAATGCCGCTCTGTCATGGTCAGGCGTATCACTTACCATCAGATGAGCGTCCTTTCCGTCCTTTACACTTATAATATAAAAAAGAGACCTGTACGTTGTACAACAACTTTGATGAATATTTTTCATGTATTTTGATTGTGTTTACAATTTGCAGTATTCACGATCTAGTGAGCTTAGCATCTCTAAAGGTTTATTTGTTTTTCATAATGCACTTTTTAAAAGGGCAACCGGGCAAGTGCCGAGTGCATTTGGCCTTAAGTATTCATATAACGTGCATGTTGCCTACAGGGGGTCTGATCAGTGGCGTGCACTCCATATATGCAAATAAGCAGTGCATACCCTGTGCGTCCAGACAACCTGGATAATCCCCAACATATTCAATGATTCCCACTTGTTCGCCCATTTTTTTTACAGATTTGAAACCATAGGCGATCTGCTGTCAACAATCGCATTTGATTTGACAAAAATGTAAATTATTTATTGTTTTATGCGACTACTGCTGAACTGTACTTTGCATACATACCCAGTAGGGTACAATCAATTATAAAAAAATTATGAGTACATAATCACTGTGCACTGGGTCTGATTGATGATGATGAATGATCCGCTGGCAGGAGCTAGACCTAGGATACATTATAATTTAGATAAATAAAATAATTACTGTAATTTTTTGTTCGTTCTAGTATGGGTAACGTAATAAATAACTAATCTTTAGGTATTTTATTATGTGTCAATGTTTTCATAACAGTCGGGACGAAAATTCGCTATGTTTGAAGCGTGGATCGAAAATTAATTCCAAACATAAAATATCTTTATCGAAGATTATATAATAAATAATTATTTTATCATTGACTTCAATCGCTTTCAGATTAAGTCACCTAATAGCGATAATATTGTTTCCATTGTATGCTATTATAAGTTGTATTAAGACATTTTGTTAGTAAATATTTTTATTATTAATAGCTTCTTTTTCGAACTAACTACTGCTGTTGACCACAGATGGCCTTTACAGCTTCACCGGGCATTTGGCGAGCGCAGATGGCTCTCAGCCTTAAACATTCCCCGTCCCCGAACGGACTCGAACCTCGGCCTCGGGCGTCGCGGACGGGCGTGGGAGCCTAACATATGATTGGGGAGAAAAGCGGCCCGGCACACGCCGGTTACGCAAATAGGGACTGTGCGAACCTACAGGGACACGCGACGATGCCCCACCGGGGGGCGGAATCATCGGCTACCTTTTTTGCATAAATAAATAAATATATAAGTACAAGCCATAACGTACGTGATTTTTTAAAATACAATGCAAATTAGATTTGTCTAGTATAAGACATCAACCTGGCTTAGAACCATCTGGAATAGTAACACTGCCAATTGATTGCGTACCACACTGTCGAGTTTAGTTGATCGACTCCAATGCCAGTAAATACTAGGGTTGCAACCTTTTTTTACGGTAAAACAGTTCTTAGTATTAATATAAATTGTAACATTTTTAAAACATTGTAAAAATATAATTCAATTGTGAAATTCAAGGAGTTATTCAAGTACAAATGAATTTTCAGTATTGTTTTGTATTTTTCATTACCCTTAGCTTTAGTTAATGTAGCCTTATTACATTTGTAAAAATCATAAGAATCAAAAATTTGGATCATAATTTAATATAAATAATTATGTGTAATAAATAGAGGCCTTATTTTATTTATTCCTTTTTCTCGATTAATAAAGTGCGAATACTGATGAAAATATAGTACTTTCTGTTCTAAACTATTTGTCTACAACATATAGTAAAATTGACTAAAATATATAACGATATAATAATAAATGTAGTACTGGTAGTAACCCTAAGGCTAGTAGTCAAGGCTAGTCATGGTCAAGGCCGACGCGACTCGAATTAAGACTTTATCTATTTAGAATACAGCATACTGTTGTTTATTTTTGTTTTATCGCGTGTATCTGTTAATAGATTCTCGCGCCTGTCAAAGGAAAATAAGTGTAAAAATTTTTAACTAATCTAGAATTTAATTATCTGAATTTTACCAACTTCTGTCAACAATGGTAGATAATCGACAAATAGTCACAGTTTGATTTTGATAGCTAGTTTCGGTCAGTTACGAGACAGGTAACCAAAAAACATTTATTGATTTATTAGCTGATTTTTTATTAACATAATCTTCTTATAAATTAAAATTTATGCCGTCTTTTGTCCAAACATAAATAATTCCCAAACTAACATCTTTATTAATAATAATCATACAACCAGTGGCGTGCACAGAGATTATGAGTAGGGTATGCAGAATGAGTGACACTTAACGCAAAAACCATAAATTATTTAAATTATTGTAAAATTAAATGCTGTTGTTAACAGCAGATCGCCTGTGGTTTCAAATCTGTAGAAGAAAATGGGCGAAAAAGTGGGAATCATTGAATATGTTGGCCATTTTCCGGGTTGTCTGGACGCATAGGTTTTGCACTGCTTATTTGCATATATGGAGTGCACGCCACTGCATACAACATCCATGACTCGTCAGATTTTCTTAAAGATTTTGTTGGTCGTATGAACAAAAAAGGTTTTGTTCATACTACCTTAACGGTTTACCACAGTTAAACAATGTTACCAAGTAACAGTATGTTATCATGACAACGAATAGTCGCTTAATACATGTATAAGGTATGTTATTATCTGACAAAATTCGTGCTAGTTGTAATTGCAAAATAATTGATGGTTTAACCAATCTGTGCTTCTTGTTACAAGATAGCACTTCGACATTCTCGATTTAGAGTCGAAAATTGCATTGATCTTACATTAAATTGTAATTTACGTGAATAGGAGACTAATGCAATAATTTACTTGGCAGTTTAATACAACTACGTATACTTACCTATTACAGTTATGCAGTTTGTACAAATCTCCTTTGTTCGGCTGAAAGCGAGGCACGTAATTTTCTTTGTTCAGGGATGTTTGCCAGGTATCCATATAAAGGCGGACAAAGTCTGGCTTCATGATGCCTCAAAATTCGGTCAATTACCCGAAAAAAAAATTTGTTTTGTAAGGCTTTTTTTAATGGGAAATCCAAGTGGATCGAGCGGTTTTCCTAAAAAAGTAACTTTAAATATATGAAAGTCAAATGTTGCCAGAATTTTTTACACTGGTAAAATTTTCACGAATTCAGTGTATCCGCCGGGTACCTTTCTACCCAAGTGTTAGGTTTATCTAGCAGGCATTAGGTATGGCGATCTGGCAACCCTATTCCCAGCAGATGCAAATTGAGACCCATTGTATACTTATAGCCCTTGGAGCAGCAAGAATCCGGGAACAATAGAAAATGTTTTGTGTCAAAGTCCAAAAAATAATATAACTTTGTGCCACGTGATATTGTAGTGAACATATTTTTTACCTAATCATTTATAAATGCGTAAATAGATTTGAATATAACACAATCATCATCATCATTATGCCTAATATGTCCACTGCTAAACGAAGGTCAGACCTAATATCTTGCACGCGGAACGATTGGAAGTTATCATTCTATCTGGAATTGGCCACTTCGGATCTGGAAACCTTCACCAACAATCATCTTCGAACTTTGTTCACTACCCACCGCCACTAGAATATTATATCATCATCAGCTCATTAAACGCCCCCACCGAGGGGCACGAGCCTACCCGTATAGGGATTAGGTCTCGAATCTCTTCGCAGGCGTGCATGAAGGTTTCCTCACGATGTTTTCCTTTACCGTAAAGCGTCGGATAACGTACATATATTTTCGAAAATACATTGGTCGGTAGGAAGGCGGCAGTCCACACCAGAATATTATATATTACATATGAATAAAATTGGAGTGTCTGTGTGCAATATTGAAATTACAATAACAATCTTCATGCATATGAAATACGGTACATTTTTTTATGTTATCAAGTGAACAGGACGGTCCGGGCGCTCACCTGATGGGTAAGTGATACGCCTGACCATGACAGAGCGGCATTGAAAGAGACCAATATCTACTAGACAGTTATTATTCACTATCAATGCCACACTGCGCCCGTCAACCGAGACAACAGATGGAAGGTCTCTTATAAAGAAAGAAAGAAAGAAAAAACATTTATTGGCCACAGGTAATAAAATACAAATAAGAAAAACATACAAATTCACATAAAACAGAATCCAGTGGCCAATCAGGTACAAGCCTCAGCAAACGCTGCAGTAGTTTGACCCACTGCGGCACTGATATTCTGGCCCTCATCCCGAAACACGAAAGAGCATACAATCCTGTTATACGGGACGACATCCGGCACTGCGGTGGTACCTACCTAGAACCTAGACGACTCAGTATCAAGTCAACCACCTAGTAAAATATGCCATATGCCAAAATATCATTTTTAAAATTTTTTGTTTGCCTGTCTCTTTGTTCCGGATAATCTCTGAAACGGCTGGATCGATTTGGACGGAAAAATATAGGCTAGTTTTATGTTAGGCAGTACTTTATGTCTAGGCAAAATAAAGCATTTTTTTATGGTTACAGTTATTTTTCGTGGCTATGGGCAGAATTTGACAGTAACACATGTTAGTCAAAGATTCCGCAATAAAAAGGCGAAAGTCTTTGAAGGTCAGTGCGCCTTACCCATAATAACATATGCAGCTGAGACATTGACACTGAATGCAGAACTAATCCTGCAGTCAATAAACTTATTTAAAGTCATTCAACGGGTAATGGAGCGAGCTATATTCAGAGTGGAGAGAGATACAATCAGAAATAATGTTATTCGTGAGAAAACTACAGTTACCGACATAGCTAGATTTGCAAGTTCAAGTGTCAATCAATGATATTTTGTATATGTAAAGGTAGATACGCCATCCGTGCCTCAAAAATGAACCGCCTTTTGTTTAGGTAAATGTGTTCGAAATTCGAAATATGTGTACATGTGCTGTCACTGCATTCGGAACACTTTTTTCGATTGTTTTGTGAGCATATCACGAATCCATACTTTTTTACATCATTGGTGTCAATGTGCTGGTCATATATGTCTCAGAACGGATGGACGCTTGAGCGGCTGAGGTTGATCTTTACTTAAACTGAGTTACAAAGGGATGGCGCTATTTATCGTAAAGAGCGCTATCCCTAAATTCAAGTAAAGATCAACGCTCGAGTTTCGTTCTAGAATACGGGCCTTCATGTACAAAATTACTATTATATATTCAATTTGACGACCCATTTGGTGATGCGGTTGAGAGGTCGGCTGCAACACCAAGGGTTCCGGGTTCCATCCCCGGGCAGTACAAACATTTGTGTGCATGAACATGTCTGTAATGGTCTGGGTGTTTTCTATGCATAATATGTATGTATTTACAAATAAAATTATATAAGTATTTTATCCGTTGTTTAGTACCCATATACAGGCTTCACGCTTAACTTGTGGCTAGATGGCGCTGTGTGAATGTTAGTGGATATTTATTTATTTATTCAAGTATGTTTGTTAAAAATCATGATGTGATGACTTTAGGTACTATAATATCCATTATTTATAAATCAGCAGATGTTGTGTATGCTTTTATGACGTCGGCTGTTGCATGTTACTCGTTTATACTGTACAAACATACAATTGTGTCCCAACTTACATGTGACGTCGGAAACTCGGAATTATCTTTTCGAAACAATAGATAACGTAAATGCAATGTATCGTGCCGTGCGTACATAAATGTTCCGATACAAGCATAGTTATATTTGCATATAATTCCTAGGGTACTGTATAAAGAGTCAAAACGGGACCCTATTACTAAGACTTCGGTGTTATTCCAAGATAGATTTCAAGAACAACCAAAATCAGCGAGTGGTATTTTGATTTTATATACCAACACAAATTTTGGCTCTTTTCCATAAAAAATATGCCAGTAATGCTAAATGAAAGACCTCAGTCGCAAATCCGAATCGAAATCATAACATCGCTATAACGACCGACGGATAAAATTAAACACCATTTGCCAAAAGCAACAACAGTACATGATAGTACTTAACCACATCTCTCTCTGTTCAACCTATCGCAATGCTAGACTTAAGTCCCCCTTATTCTGCATCACATATCCCGGTACTCCGATTTTCTGCACTAGCATCCACCAGCGAGCTTTCGCAAATCGGTCCACCGAGTCGGGCCTTCTACGACACGCTTGCCAAGACGCGGTCTCCACTCCAGAGCTCGTCTGCTCCAACGGCCATCGGTTCTGCGACATACGTGACCAGCCCACTGCCACTTCAACCTGCCGATCCGGCGGGCTATGCCGCTAACTTTAGTACTCTTACGGATAAAATCATTCTGATCTTATCCCTAAGAGAGACCCGAACATAGCTCGCTCCATTGCGCGTTGAGTGACTTTGAACTTGTGACCCAATCCTGCAGTCAATGTCCATATTTCAGTAGCGCACGGGTAAGACGCATTTCTCAAAGATTTTCGTCTTTAAGCGTTGCAGAATCGTTGGATGCCGTCTAGCCCAACAGAATCCTCCTACTAGCATAAATTACCGGGTATAGAGACCTAAGATCTGTCGTCTCGAGGGACGGTAGGTTAGTGTCGACGGAAAGTAATCTGCTGTTAATTTACTTCAACACTGTCATGGTCAGGGGTATCACTTACCACCAGGTAATTTGATCGTCCCGTCCACTTTATGTCATAAAAATCTGAAATAAGAAAGAAACCGAGGCTCGCTGCTAGTGTTGTTTAAAATGATTTGTGTTTCCAGTCCTTCAGACCGCTGCTGACGTGCGCGCCCGTGGCCATGGTGAGCCTAGACCGCGGCGCTCACACCCAGGACATCACCAAGAATATCCAGTACATTAGCAATGAGAAGATCAAGCTCACCGCCGATCCAGTCACTATGAAGTAAGTGTTGATTTAGAGCTTATTTGACGTCCTAACGAGGGACACGAGCTTACTCGTAAAGGGTTTACCAGGACTTAGACGTTCACGCGGACCCAGTGCGGATTGGCCGAATTCACGCACAACCTTTGAATCTTATCATAGGCAGGCTTCACCGAAAGAGTGTCGGATAAACGTACATATAATTATGACAATTCGAAAAGTACGTGGCGGGATTTGAACCTTCACCATACAGGTCAAAAGGCAACAGTCCACACATATGAGCCACCGACGCTCCTTTTAAGTTTTGCACTTCAAACTTACTAACAGTCATTGAAAGGAAATAAATTACTTTAATGTCAATAAGTAACGGAGATGGTCAGTCCGCTCATCTGGTAGCCAGGCCGGGTGATAGGCCTGGCCATGACAGATGCAGGGTTGAAATCAATAACTTTGCATTGGGCAATATCCCCACAGCCTGTTTCGTTTGATGGGACGTTAAAGGCTAGTCTAATGATTTACCAGGCTACGGCCTCACAAAAAACCGGCGTAAATTTTTGTTTGCCCTTAGTAAGGAAGGTTCCCGGACGATCCGTTTTTATTTTAATAATTAAGATTTTTTTTTAAATTTATTTCCATATCATCTTGTACATAAACTTACTCAAATGATGGATAAATATGTACTAAATATTTAGTATGGACGATAAGTAAAGCTTACCAGAAGCTAAATTTAGAATAAGGGCCAGTCGATAAGTAGGTGGCGTTGCGTAGAATGAATTTTCATGCAATCACTATTTGTAGGTGCCTACATTTAAATCAACACAAATTCATTATAATTTGACATTTAAAATACATCCTACCACTTGCGTTAACTTGCGTTGTCGCTCACATTATCATCATTACATACCTAAATATCAACTTAGCCCACGACTTAGCAACTAGCTTGATTCGAAAGAATCGAAAACCAACATAATGAATACAAACTTTATGATATAACTACTATATATCATCATCAATATGATGATCATCATCACAGCCTAATATATCCACAGCTGAACGAAGGCCTCCTCTAATGATTTCCACGTGGGTCGATTTACAGTTGACATCCATCTGCTTCCCGCAACCTTAACCAGGTCATCGGTCCATTTGGGTGGGGGGCTGACGCTTCGTTTTCCGTTACGTGTACACAACTCGAGAACCTTTCCGCCCCATCGGCCATTGGTTCTACGCACTTATCCTGTGGGCTATGTCGGTCACCCCAGTTCTCCTACGGATATCCTCATTTCGGATCTTCTCGTTCTTCAAATATTTCAACCTTCTATAAAGTAACCTTGAGCCTATTTAAGGAGTACTACGAAATATAATTACTGCTATTATTAAACGAAATTGCATTAGGATGTCAGATGAACACAGATACTGAATTACCTGTTTGACCGAAAAAATGATGATTAGTTCCTTCGGAGGTCACGTTAAGCCGTGTCGGTCCCGCCTACAATCTTAGAATGGTAGTCCTTAGTGCGGAAAAGGACTGCGCTCTTTAGTGGAACGATGAGTAAATAAATACCAGGTTATTGAATATCTAACTAGTAAAAGTACCAGGTATAAGATACCTAACATCTGTTCTCTCGGGTCACAAGAGAAGTGTAGCATTGATGGAGAATAATAACTGTCGATCAGTTGTTGTTATCCTTCAATGTCGCTCTGTCATGGGTACTTACCACCAGGTAAGCGTACTGACCACCCTGTAGGCTTTATGACAGAAAAATCTAATCTTTGTATTTTTATTTTGTCCTCTGTTCCATAGTATTCCTTTTTTTTAGGACAAGTTTATTGTTAAGGTTTTGGTTTATATTTGTGACGTTCAACTCTTGCTTATGGTCCCATCAGAATATCGGTGTTGTTGCGGCGTGTGACCTTTTTATTACTTTTATGTTGCTTTTTTATATTATTTTCATGTGTGGTTGTTAAGCTGTTATTTATGAAATGATAAAAAAATGACAATAAATGTTTTTTATTTCTTTCTTTCTTCTTCTAATTCCGCACAGACTGAACAAGCAACCGAACAAACCGGTGTGCGTCATGATCAACTGGCTGCTCGCTCGCCAGAAGCACGTGATGAAGTACGCGTCGCTATACCTGGAGCAGGGGTTCGACGTGGTGTCCGTGTCGTGCACGCCCTGGCAGCTCATGTGGCCGGTCAAGGGATCACAGGTAAATGAATATATAATTAATATTTACTGACATTCACACAGCCTCTACGCACACACACGCACACACGTACGGCACACACACACACACACACACACACACACACACATTCTAATAGAATAGGGTAATCTCGAATTTTCGAAATTATATGTACGTTATCCGACGCTCTTATGCTGGGGCCAGACCAACGGGAAATGTCATTAATTGCAGCGTTCACTTCAGGTTGGGCCAACACATAAACGCGTAAATGTTCAACGTCTTTACAACGCCGTTTGCCGTTTGGCGATAACTCGACTGTCGGAACATCAAAGAGATTTTCGCGTGGATGAATGCGTTGAAGCAGTCACACTTGATATGTCAATAAAATTAGTGTCGTGATCGCATAGGGTTGCCTCCTTTTATTTTTGCATTTAAAGTACATTGGTTATTATGGGTGTTGCATTTTATATTAGAAATTGTAATCCTTTGCGATACTAAAAACTTGTATTTATTTATTTCGTAATAAATATTCTATTCCTACCGAATACCACTCGTCAATAAATACAAAAACAAGTTAATATATACGGTGAGTAATAAAAATATTTATAAATGTTTGTACTATTTTTAGTGTGTACCTGTACCTACGACTAATATCAAAATCGGCATCATCAAATCAAATTATGGAAAATAAAGTATTTTCGCATACTTTAATACTCTTGTAACTTAACAATTTACTTAACTGTAAATTTCAATGTAATTGTACTCTATACCTATAGAGTACAATAACATTAAATAACGTAAAATATATTATTATAAAGTACGGGTGGCAACCCTGATCTTGCCGATTTTCTCTCCATCAAATGGGCATCAACGCCCATCAATAATTAACACGTTAATAATTTCAAGTGTGCCCACCCACTTATGCACGTTAAATTTATCTTTTTTTATCTCGGTTGATATGACATTGATGGGTGTTAGAATGGCATAAGACGTTTAGCCCTAGTCTGACCCCAGCAATACGACGAGGTAAAATATCGTGAGGAAACCTGCGCACGCCTACGAAGAGATTGAAAAGTTGTGCGTAAACTGGGCCTTCACACCCTTACGGGTAGGCTCGTGCCCCTCGATGGGGACGTTCAATGAGCTGATGATGATGATTTATATCGTGGGGCTCAGCTAGTAGTATAAATATTGATAGACATAGATAAACAAATTTTACACGTGATTGCTAATCACGTGGGTTTTTTTTGTGTTTGTTTGAGCTTAATAAAACTTCAAACAATAAAGTGTTATCTATCTCGTTATCTGATTGCAAATTTTCCACCATCAGCTCGTGGCGAAGGACCTGATGAACCTGTTGGCGCACAACGAGAACGAACAGCCGCTGGTGGTGCACGGGTTCTCCGTCGGCGGCTACATGATGGGAGAGATGTTTGTGCACGTCATGAGGAATAAGGAACTGTGAGTCAAGGGTTGATGATGCCATTATATAGAGATATATATCCATTGACATTCCCAGCGCCATCTAGGCCATAGTTAAGTAAAGCTGGTTTTGCCGGTGCTAAACAACGGATAAATAACTGATTTTTTTGTGAATACATTGATATTATACATAGAAAACAACCACGCCAATACAAACGGCTTAACATACCCTACGAAGCACGGAATTGTGTTTATTTGCCTTGGAGCCTGCACTATTAGGAGATTGCAGGCTAATCTAGACTGCTTCCGTGGTCTAGTTTGGTCCTAACCAAGAGTCAGTCTAGATTATTGAATAAAGTCAATTCTCAACTAAGATAAACAATAAACTAACTAAGAGCGTCGGTGGCTCAGTGGTGTGGACTGTCGCCTTCCTACCGGGAGGGCTAAGGTTCAAATCCCGACACGTACCAATGTATTTTCGAATTTTCGAAAATAGATGTACGTTATCCGACGCTCTTACGGTGAATGAAAACATCGTGAGAAAACCTTCATGCACGCCTGCGAAGAGATTCGAAGGTTGTGTGTGAAGTCGTCCAATCCGCACTGTGCCCCGTGGACGACTAAGGCCTAATCACCCTATACGGGTAGGCTCGTGCCCCTCGGTGGGGACGTTTAATGAGCTGATGATGATGTGCACTATCTCACTCAAAAAGTGTCCGCGGCAAAATCTGGTCATCGCGTCAGTTGGGCACAAATTTCATTCGGATTTCACATGTCATAATGACATATTAGTGTACTCGTGCTTTTGATTTTGTACCCTTTAATTTAGGGTCAAAATGTAAATTGATCATTTTATGTTATAAATAAAATAATAATTTATACGTATGTTGTGGGGTTCGGATATTTTTTGGTTGACGTTTCTTCGTGAATGTGCATTTAGTTAGATTATTATATATCTAAGATTGGCAATAATTAAATAAATAAATATCCACTGACATCCACACAACGCCATCTAGCCCCAAGTTAAGCGTGAAGCCTGTAGTATGGCTACTAAACAACGGATAAACATACTTATATATTCTTTTTTGTAAATACATACATATTATACATAGAAAACACCCAAACCATTACGAACAGACATGTTCTTGCACACAAATGTTTGTACTGCACGGGGATCGAACCCGGAACCCTTGGTGTTGCAGTCGACGTCTCAACCGCAACACTAAGTGGTCGTTTATTAACTCTTTTTGTTTGTTAATGAAATTGTGTTTGTGACCAGGTACCAGCCCGTGATGGACCGCGTGGTCGCCCAGGTGTGGGACTCGGCGGCGGACATCAGCGAGATCTCAGTGGGCGTGCCAGCCGCCGTGTTCCCTAAGAATAAGATAATGCAGAAAACGCTCAAAGCGTATATGGAGTGAGTGTGCCTATTTGTCTTATACGTGACGTACGTATTTTAATATGACGCCTAAAAAGGTTTCAGGTTAAAACAAAATGTCACTTTGAAATCGTCAAATAAAAAAAATCGGAGAGTTGATTCTACTGAAAACATTGTATTTTCATTATTATCTATTTACTTGGTATACGACTTGCATTTTAATAATAAGCATTAAATATCTAAAATAGGTGATTAAGATTCAACATCTGACATTTATCATATACTATAAATCAAGCTTAAAATGGCAGTGGGCTCGTCACATATGTCGCAGAACCTCGGGCCTTTGGAGCAGACGAGTTCTGGAGTGGAGACCGCGTCCTGGCAAGCGTAGCGTAGGACGCCCTCCGGACCGATGGACCGACGGCTTGCGAAAGGTCGCTGGTGGAGGCTGGATGAGAAAAGCGGAGGACCGGGATATCTGGCATAAAATAAAAAACCTGCGCACGCCTGCGAAGAGATTCAAAGGTTGTGCGTGTAGTCGTCCAACCCGCACTGGGCCCGCGTGGACGACTAAGGCCTAATCACCCTTTACGGGTGGCTCGTGCCCGAAGGAACGTTTAATGAGCTGATGATGTATTTGGCAGGTACCACATGAGAACGTTCCACGACGTGGCGACGGCTCACTACATACGTTCATCCCAGTTGTTCCACTCGACCCTGTGTCGCGCGCCCGCACTGTTCCTGCTGTCCAAGTCGGACCCCGTGGGCGCGGAGGCCAGCAACCGTAGTGTGCATGACAGCTGGGTCAACCTCGGCGTTAAGGTAATTATCGTGGCATCATCATGAAATGAAAAAAAATATTTGACACTCCTTATTCCAATAGTTTACCGTAAGAATACATTTACGGGAAAAACAGTATTTAATGTGAACTTGAGGCATACGATGACAGCTGTTTTAGTATAATCTGTGTTACAGTTGTACGTTGACGTTGCTAAGCCCTCTTTATTTCAGTGACATAAAAATTTGGTGTTCAGTTGCATCTGTCATGGTTGGCGTTTACTACCAGGTGAGCGAGCTGACCGCCCGTTCACTTATGACATAAAAAAATCGAACCGAGAACTATAAGTGTAGTAGTCGATGCCTCATCCATTCATCGATAAACACAATCTCACTCAAAAAGTGTCCGCGGCAAAAGTCTGCCCATCGCGTCGGTTGGGCAAAATTTTCATTCATAATCACGTCGCTCGCTACATGTCATAGTGACATAGTGGTATGTTCGTGCTTTTGATTTTGTACCCTTTTAATGACGCCTTATGGTCAATATTTTAATGAATAATTTTATGTCGTTATATAATCAACAGGCCAAACCACTGAAGCGCTTTTTTTCAAAGCATCAAAACTCATATTTTTAGTTTAGTATTTTAATCGTTTTTTATTATATTTTTGTATATTTTTTGACGTTCATAAGTGCTTTTTGTAAGCCTAATTTGAAATAAATGTTTTTGACTTTGAATAATAAGAAATTTTTGGTAGATATTTCTTCATGATTGTGCATATGGTTATTATTGTTTATCTAAGAATGGATGAGACGTTGGCTACTACACTAAGAGCTCCCGGGTCGATTTTTTTATGTCAAATGATCTTCAGCTCGCTCACCTGGTAAATGATAGGCCTGACCATGACAGATACAATCGAAGGAAATAAATAACGTACTGTCATATTTTCCGCCAACACTGCTCTGCGCCTCACCCGAAACGAGATGTTAGGTCTCTTATACCGGTAATCTTACTACCTACAGTGCACGCATCCCGAAACATAGAAGTGTAAAAGACTCCTAATTAGTAGCATGTTATCTGGCTCGGCGGTACCTACCTAGACGACTCAGTGCCGACTCGGCACAACCTATTAAAAATCTCCGATGTCCCCTGATGTCGATCACCGGGCAGTACAAATATTGTGTGCATGAACTTGTCTCTATGCTTTTGTCTGCGTATTTATAGTATGTATGTTTTTGTACAAACAGATATGTTCATGCACAAATGTGTGTACTTCCCCGGGGATCGAACCTGGAACCCTTGGCGTAGTAGCCGACGTCTCAACCATCATACCAAATGGGTCGTCAAATAAAGTAATATTTTGATTCACAGTGCACCTGGATATGCTGGGACAAATCGCCCCACGTGCAACACTACACGTACCACAAGAAGGAGTACCTCGCGGCCCTTTTCGACCACCTGCACACTTATGGCCTCCTATCCCAGCCCGAGAAGATGCAACGTAGGCTGTAATTTTCTATATAAACCCTTACAAAGCAGTGGCACCATGGTACATACCAATGCCACCCTGTATAGTCATCATCATCAGGCGATAAGGGCTCACTGGAGGACACAGGCCTTCGAACAGCATAGCTATCTCCCAGTGTTGCCGAACTATTGATAGCTGACCAAAGGAATCGAATCGACGATCGCTAACTAAATGCGAATTATTTTGACAGCGATATGACGTCACTGATTTCCTAAACTTTTTCTACCAAACCTATATAAAAGCGGACTGTTTTCATACATAGTTGGTCAGCTATCATTTGGCATCACTGGGCTTTGAACCTTATACCATTGTATCACAGTTGCAATAATGATGTAATTTAAAATGTAGCCCGTCATTAGCAGTAAGAAGAGGTAAGGTAGTTATTGCCTTATATTTTGACTTAATCACGTACCTTTAAATGTAGTTATCGCTTTTTGATAGGAAACCTAGAAAAATGGAGTAGTATTTTAAGTGTCTACAGATTGTATCAGTATATGTCCTACTCATAGATACATAATTACACTCTCTAAGTATTTTTTACCAAATCATTGTTATCCTAAAGAAATAGCGTTGGCGACAGCATACAGCCTTGAGGGACACCAGTATCCACAGATTTAGAGACTAAACATACACTGTCTACAATGATCTTGATGCACTGGTATGTTAGGAAGCTATTAGACTTGCATAGACTCTCAGGAACCCATAGATGTAGTACCGAAGCTTAGAAATGAGTGATTTATGTCAAACTCTATCGAAGGCTTTCGCTACGTCCAAACTTACTGCAAGTGCTTTTTCCTGCTTTATTAAGTCGTGGCCCATCTATGCGTCCAGACAATCTGGAAAATCGCCAACATATTAAATGATTCCCACTTATTTGCCCATTTTCCTCTACAAATTTGAAACCATAGGCGATCTATTGTCATCAACAGCACTCAATTTGACAAAAATATAAAATATTTATTGTTTTGCGATTAGTGTCACTCACCTTGCGTCTAGTACACCAGAAGCTCACCAGCTGAGTGATCATTACGCAACCCGTACTGATGGTCAAAAGTGGTTGATCCTCAAGTTAACGCAGAGTTTGGCAATTAATGACAAGCAAGAGCAAGAAATTTGGCTATTGGCCTTTAATTGAACAAACTTGGACAACTTAGAATGTTTACTTCTAAAGTAAACTAAACGATTTTGAAAAAATGAGACAATGTTTTTATTCATAAAGACAACAAAAAAGGTATTTAGCCATTTAGAAATGTCAGTGTAGTGATTAAGACAAAGGTCAAAATAAGACAATAACACAATATTTAAGTGAGAGTCGACGTCACAGATAACAATGGAGAATAGGCAAGATGTTAAATAACTAGCTTCAAAAAATACGTTATTTTTACGGCAACGTAACTAATTAGAAGCTGAGGGAATTTCTTAAATTGTTTGTGTATATTTTTGACATTTCAATAAAATAATATTAGTTTCGAAAATTTGTTACACGATTATTGAAATATCTTTAACAATTGTTGTGTTGCCGTAATGAAAATTAAATAACAGTTATATAATTATGTATTTCTTTTAAAATTGATAGATTATAAAATTCTTACCACCATGCGTCACCTCTTTTAATATATGGATTTGAAAATAATACAAGCGTTACTAAATTTCGGGCTACATTTTTACTTGAGTTACTATTTAACTCCTGGTATTGAAGTGATGAAAATGATGTGTAATTATTGGAATGTTTGTTACAATTATATAAGAACAAATTTTGTGATCAGTCGGTGTAGTGTAGATTGATATAGACCGAGCAAAAATGACGTCACTGGTGTTATTCCCATAGATTTGAAAACAATCAGCAAAATTATCTATGGAATCGCTCTGAACATTTGCCAATTGGCTATTGGACGCATAGACAAAAGATAGCTATGTATTATTGCCTACGTCGATAAAAAAATTTTATGATCCCTGTTCTCTAACTTTCGGTCTTAAATAATCTAAAATACTTAATATACAGTCACAAATACTTCAGATAGTGTAATCATGTGACATACGATTGATCGAGATTCAAACAAGGGACCTTTGGTGCTTGAAAGTTTGTTTACCAAAGCGCTGGCGAGGTCATGACAGCTATTGATCACTGTTGGGATATAAAGAACGAAATACATCTTTCCACATAATAATTATATTTATTGTAATATTTCTTAAATTTAATTATACATATGACAAGTAAATCGAATCAACCCCGTAATCGAGAACCTGAATCGATCGTACTTGTATATGTAAATAAAAAGACTTCTCGTCTCCATATTACGAAATTTCTGAAAATTTTACCTTAATTTTGTTTAAAGTTTATTTGAAACAATGTGTTTTGTTATTCTAATTTGAAATTTTTAATAGGTGTTGCCTTAAAACGTTGCATTAGTAATAAGGCTAACAATGAATTAGAATACATTAGTAATTAACATACATAAATATGTTCTGGAATGATTGGCACAGTATATGTACGACATTTGAAAGCATTTAAAATTGAGTTCTTTAGCGTTAGCTATTTTTCATATTGTAGTATAAATACGATAACGAGATCCAATTATAAATAAGCTAAAACGCAATACAATATAATAGAACAAATAAAAAAATAAAAGTTTTTAAATAAGCAATTGTAACCCTATTTTCGCTTTAAAATATAAACATATCCAATCCTTTTGGTATATAGTTTCTAGTGTATTCGTTTAATCGTTCTCTCAGAGACTTGTCTTTTTTTGATTAATATTGATATAAAAAATTCAAACTAAACCGAATTCAATGTCAATTACGAATACCGAAATACTGAATGCTTGACTGTTCAAATACTCTCTAATTTGCACTATTATAAAATAGGTATATCTTAAGTTTAAAGTTTATCAATTCGGATACATGAAATCGGCAAAATGGAAATAGCGAATTTGTATTTTTCTACTATTATACTTTTAACATGTTTTTTGGTGTTTTTATTTCTCATGATAATATTCAAAATGCATGTTTTATTTGTTGCATGTTGTTGTATTTCCACAAATACACCAGTATACTGGTCAGTGGTAATGGAATTATAAATAAGCACTTATTTCTGTTTTATTATATAATAAATCATCCTGTTGTTAAAAAAATTAAATACATACTATATTTACCTAAATTTTTATTTGTAACTTTATATTAAACAAATTTCTCAAAAGATGGACAAATGTCATGAAAGAAGGTTGCGAGCAATGATATTCTGTATATATAAAGGTAGATACGCCATCCGTGCCTCAAAAACGAACCGCCGAAGAGAGAACAGTTTATACTCTTTTGATTAGGTAAATGTAAACTCATTCAAAATATATAT
This sequence comes from Leucinodes orbonalis, assembly GCA_019425675.1. Classification (NCBI taxonomy): domain Eukaryota; kingdom Metazoa; phylum Arthropoda; class Insecta; order Lepidoptera; family Crambidae; genus Leucinodes; species Leucinodes orbonalis. The sequence goes on from PQWD01001137.1 coordinate 250,869, forward strand.
GTGTGTGGTGTGTGCTGTCACTGCATTCGGAACACATTTTTCGATTGTTTTGTGAGCATATCACGAATCTATACTTTTTTACATCATTGGTTGCGAGTGACANTCTTCCGCCGTTTAGTTTGTGGGCCAACTAAAGTGATGGCGCAATAAAACAAAGACATTATCGCACAATGCATACCGTTACACCTCTTGTCTAATCTGATGAATGATGTGTTTGCCTTCTCAAGCGGCCACTGATTGCTATTTATTTTTGTTACATTAATCATTCATGTAGTTAAAAACAAAAAGAGTACACACACCACAAGGTTAACGCCGGTAATTGTTTTCCGTTTGGCACAAATATCATTTTTTTAGACGGAGGCGTGATTGCTGTAACTGTGCAGTTAAAAACTTTCATGCGAGATGATTGACAGCTTGAAACATAAGCAGCTATGAATTTAATTACACTTACTTACAATTGCTTTTAATTTAAATGGTAATATTTTCTAATCAATAAACGCCTTCAATGTAACGGTCCACTTTATGTTTACGCACCGTAATCATTTTATCTCTTGATCATGACCCACATCGCGTAGCTTTTAACTTGATATTATGGATTTTATCATTTATGGAGTGCAGTAGATGAAACATTGATAAACATCTGGCACAATTATCATGTAGCACCATGTTATTTAAGTATCATGGTTCTTTTGAATGAAAATGATTGAAAGAGACCGTTCAATTTATCAAGTGTGTAAGGCTTTCGATCGGCATATTGCGTGCCGGAAAACCCGACTCGTAGTTACCATATTGGTGTTTTTGCATCTGACATCAGTAGGAGACGAATGTGTTGCCGCTCCCGTGGTCCGGGAAGTCAATCAATTGCATATTAGCTTAATATGACGTAGATTAGCCGCGGTTCGCGCCCACTGATTTGTATGATGCACATCACCGCGCTCTACGCTAGCGGTCACTACGCGGAGACAATCGTCCAGTGATTGTTCTTTATTGCTTCTGTCCGTCCGAGGTACACATCATTTGTCACTCTGTACCTCAACTCGCATAACGACAAACCGATAATCAGGTTAAACATTGAATACCACGTGTGAAATGACGCTGTAAATCTTCACACCAGAATTGAATTCGTTAACGTAAAATACGCCTGAAGGCGCATCCGCGCTGTGTCCGCGCGTATTATTTACGCCGTATAAAATTGTGTTCATTAGATGAGAGTTAGTGGTGCATCATAAAGTAGGTTTTAATTGTTAGTTTATGGTGTATGTGGTGCGGGAGCGATAGGGCCTGGCGGAACAATGGCGGCGTGCGCGGTAGGCGGAGGCGCGCGCCGTCGTGGTCGCCGGCGGCCGCGAGCGCCCGGCTCTTCCCGACTCGCGCCTCGCAACAAAAGCAGCGCCGGACCGCCTACGAAACGTGTCCTAACTTTCCCAGGCAATGCACACAGGATGCTGATTACAAGAAAATTGGCAGGTACGCGGACTGTGTCAATGAAACGCCGCTCTCATTGTGTAAACATCGCGATAAAGCTGTTAGTTTACAGACACGACTCGATTCACACAATATATCACTAGTATAATTCTGCATGTTTGCAGTTGTTTATTGGTGTTTTTTGTGGGCACCTCACCCGAACCTTGCGGCGACTTGAAATACACGTCCATAAAGTCGCAATGCAAAATATGTGTAAAAGCAAATAAAGTTCAAAATGAATAAAAGCAAAAAGTAATAAAAGGAGACAGAATCGAGCATGGCATAAGACTATAGCCAAAGCATAAAACGCAGAGGGCTTGTAATAAACATGCCACCGCAGGCGCAGTATCAATGCTCATACTACTCACGTGATGTAAAAAGCAAACGCATTTATTACTACGTATACAGCTTCCAAATGGATTCTAGCCAAGCGCTATAAATGTTGATCATACCCTAGCATTAATTGAACACAATTCTTACATCATGTTACGTAGGTGCATATAAAGTAAAAATTAAATATATACCTAATTACAAAATCACACTACGGCTATTATAAAAAATAAGTTATTAAAACCAATTTATTATGTGAATGAAAATTACCTACGCATTTAGTAACATTACATTGATTGAAGTGGGGCCGAGGTTTAACCTGTCGATGATTATGTCGCTTGAATAATCATCGGCATTATTACGGTATGAATTTGTTCAATAACGAGTTTATTCCCGAGAGCCCGTTACTCAACGGTGCAAGTCTGCCTACAATTAGTATCTGACTGAATCGTGGATCGAGTAATTTCGTCATTGCATATAACACGGATTAGACAAGAAATCACAGATGGAATAACGATACTCGTGCTTCATAACTTCAAGCAAACTAGATTATTGGTCTCCTAACCTAACTTGTAGAAATCTAATCTTAATCGCATTTCCATAAATCTCTGAATGCATTACACACAACAAAAATGTACAATTTGTGATGTAAAGCACTTTCATTTTAACTGAATGATAGGCCATTAAAAAAAAAGGCCGACGGGGAATAATTACCTATTTTATTTCTTTTATGAACAGAAAAGCATGAACGTGAAGGGAAAATCAGAAAAAGTTAATAGGAACGAGGAAATAGTTATGACATTTTTTTCTACAATAGATGACGTGCTGCATCACAAAAAGCGTAAAATTTCTATTTGTATAAAACACAACGCACGCGTCAAATTCAATCTCATTTCCGCAGCGCCATTCAGTGTTAACTAACTACCATTTCACCGCCAACGAGTCAAATCAGGGAAAAGTAGATTTGTTACTCGAGCTTTGAACATTAGAGCCCGCATTACCAATATCTGTTCGATTTTACCGACACCGCTGAAGCCGCAACGCAATTTGTCGAGGTACGAGTGCCAACTGCCTTGCCAGCGAGCTGATTGAACCTAACCTTTAAATCGCATCTACCGCGTACGAGTTGTCATTACTGCCCGCTGATGCCGGACGCCCGGTGATCGACTACATTACACGCGTGGTTTGTTTTGATTCCCTCATGCAGCACTTGTGTACCGCTGATGTTAATCTAACAAAATTGCTATTCGAATATCGGAGTCAATACCTCATTATCATAGTTCATAACTTTCTCGCGTTCCAACACCTATTCATATTTCATTCGGTATCGACGGATGTATCACCGGCGTGATAGCAGATCCTATTTACGAGTCCGGGCTACGGAAAGCTGCTGTACGTCGATAATACGAATAGATCATATTGCCGTTTGTGCAATACTATAATACTTTAGCCACGGCCGACCTACGACAAGTGGACACGATGTACTGTTAGCCTTCATGTACGACAATACGCTAAACTTTATGACACAGGCCTATTGCATTTGCAAATACACTCATTGTACTTCGCCGCATTCATTTCTTATGTCGATATCTTAACGAATTCAGATTCCATAGAAACCAACAACTAACGTGCGAATTTGAATTTCAGTTTCTATAATAGACTACCGCTTGACATTTGTTTATGTACGTATTTGTTATTTGTACCTAAATAATTTTACATTTAAAAACTATGTGTATTTAATGTAAAAGTAAAACTGTACTTACATTTTATTTGAAGTCATACCATTCGTATCAGCGGAGAAATAGTTATGATATCAACTATAATAAATCAATTGCCACGTACATTTGGGTCAAAGTTACAAATTAACAGTATTTCTCAAATTGGCGTAGAAACGGCTATTGTTGCCGTTGGAGTCGCGCGCGCGCCATAACAAAAAAGAAGGTAGCTGGTGACAAATTTGGATTTTCTGCGTATTACAGATTTCGGTAAGTGGAGAGCGGGGCGGGGAGGGAGCGCCGGAGTGCTCGTGCGCAACAGCGCGCTGCCTACCGTTACACTGCACCATTTCGCCGGACAGTTAGCCGCGCGTGATGCTGATACGACCACCATCGCCACCCCGTGCGCAAACGCACGTAACGTGCACGACAAATACGCACAATAAATCACTACCATCATTGCGCATTTCGCATCAAACTATAACAACAATCGTAACATTTGACCGGGTCACTAAGCACGTCGTTAGCACTGTCCCAGTGTCGTTAGTGTGACGGACACGGACGGTTTTAGTTCGACAGCTGGGCATATGTTATGCTGTCGTGATGGATGGAGTGAGCGGGTGATGTTACCTAGTTATGAGGAGTAGTAAAGATCATTGTCTAAAAGGTCGGCAACGTCACCCGGGGCTGTGGTCGTGACAGTTGCGCGTGCCGCCGCCATGCGCTAGCTAGTGATAACCGTGTCTAGCGAATGCGTGACGTCAAACGTTCAATGTATGACATGCTACCGTAAATTGTATTTAGTACACTATATACTAAAAATATAAATCAGAGACTATTGAGTCATAAGGTACAAGTTAATAACTTCGATTTCGTATTCAAACCAATTAGCTTCATATGAGGAGTGGCAGTGCATGTAAACTATGTACATAATATGTATGTAGACGATTTCCGAAGTAGGTATTTCGGAACGGAATACTATAACACCGATTCTACAACTTTATACAACATTATTAGTGTAACGTTTTATTTCCTCCAACCACAACTTATTTAGAACACGACTAGGTAAAACAGTGGCACTGACATTTGTTTTGTCACGGCCTTTCTTCTAGAAACGCAATAACATCATTAAGACGAACAATAAAACGGATGTCACGTCTGCGGATTCACCGCGAGAATCCGAATGAAATAGTCTTGTATGAAAACTAATTGCATTTAGATTTTTATTACAACGCACGCGTAATATAATAAGTCTACGGTATTACGTTTTGTGTAGTCACCACTTTTAATCTGAATTGAATTTTACGTTCTTTTCAAGTTTGCTGGCGCACGACCGGCGAACGATCGTGCGGCGTCAGATCAATAGAATTCGTGATAGTAGTCACGTGACAATATGCCGGTCGATTTTAAGCATACGTCTACTTCGCTTCGCATGACATCTATCAAATTGTTGCCATTGTTGCCTTTAATGGCGTGGCAAAGCCGATGACAATCGAATTATGAGTATCGCGGACGAAAACCGGTAGCGTTTACGCGTGCAATCTAATAAGTTGCTTATATTCGCGTAATTAGTTTTGTATAGATAAGGCGGGTAGTTGTGTTGATACGGGGAAGTGAGGCTGGCCCGACCTCTGCAAAAGCAATAATTGAGCATAGAAATCAAATTACAGATGATTGATGATTCCGTTACGGCACGACCGTAGCCGCAATGACGCCCGCCGAGCGAATCGTGTCATTTGCGTAATACAAATTCGATAAAATATTCATTTTATACAAATATAACACAGTCTAAAAATGGACCGATAAAAAATTTTCTTGCTAATGTAATTTGTGGTTTGCATTTTACCAAAAATCAGAAGTTTAACGAGAAAAACTAAACCCACAAAAGAATATCTACATACCCGTCGGACACTTTTAGTTCAATAATCGTAATTAATTATGGAGCCATATCCACATCAAGTGCATCAACAAATTAATCAACGCCTCTCTATCATATAAATTAGCCGACAGAAGCGCGTATCTTAAGCATTGTGTAATTCGTTTCGCTCTAAATTAATCAGCGGCTCTATACTCATAACTGCTTCATTAATGTGATGTTTAATGTGACTAGCACACATTAATCTTTAACAGTAGAGGGCAGACAGAGAACGACATCTGCAATTTTACGAGTAAGACTATATAAAACCATTAGTGGCAATAAATGCCGGTTGGGCTCACGCGTGTGATGCTTTACTGAGCTTGAAATATCGTATTGCAGAGCACTGATAGCTCGCATAGTGGCGGAGCCGCAAACGGGGCGCAATTGGCATGCCAACCGGCGCCCTTCCGTTGCACACAATTAAATTGGCGTGACGATCGTTTGGTATGTGACAAGTGCTACAGCCAGGCGACCAGCCAATTTGGTAGGTATTTATCAATAGTCCACGTTACGTGCGTATTAACATAACCGCGAACTTGCCAATAAATTTGTGATCACACACTTCAATAAGAATTCTATTCATTTTATATGACTTATATTACAATGAAATAAATTGCTTTTACTTCTACCTTAATTTACGATTACCATTATGAACTGAACAAGATCACATAAAGTGCCGAGCGGTGTACGTGCTCTATCGACGTGTATGACATCGTACCCCGTGGAGAATTACGCGAATATTAGTTTTATCCTTAGTTTATTTACTCAACTATATCGTATAGTGTCGAGAAATAAAAGAAGCGAAGAGCGCAGCGTGCGCCTGAGCGAGCGGTGCCCTGCGGCGTGCGAGAGTCTCCTCCATTATGTACATTTATTGCTTTATTTCATTTTGAGTGAAATGTGCTTTCTACTAACTTATTGGTGCTCGACATTGTAGAACAAGAGCACCCTTGGGTGCTACAACGGACCGCATCTATCACGCTGCTTTTAACAAATAATACTGTTCCACGATGACTTAATAAACATTACGCTGTAGCCACACGTTTTTTGTTTTCTATTTCTTTCTACATTTAAATGGCATTATTTTCATAAACATCAGTTAAGAACTAAGTGAAATATACTCTTAATACTGGACTACAGTAAAACCGTACCTGTAACTAATGGTTTGTTTGCAACCATATTTCATTGAAAACAGGCTTAAGTGTGGCCTTAGATATTACCGAAGATAGCGTTTACTCTAATAGCGTTAAGTAGGTGCACACATTACGCACTCACAGTAAGGTATGGGCCAACAGAGTTATGGTGTATGGGAGATAAGTGGAACCGGTTGCCTGAATGCAGTCGGGGTCCAGCCAACAGGTGCCAATGCGGTCACGGCCCTACATGGACGTGACAGGACATTATTAGGCGAAATTTACAAACCATCTCCCTAAGTACATAGACGATAAAATAAGTTTAAATGGCACAAATAGATGCTATCAAACAGATGAATCGGCCGGTACCACAAATAGATAAATTTAATACAAGCCCAAGTACTTTATTTAACTAATACCATGTCGGTGTGTGGATTAAAGAGCAAACAGCATTACATCTATTTATCTTTCGAGTTATGAGAGTATTTTATGAGCGTTAACAGACCTGTGTCTTTATAACCAACGATTTTATTCAACGGACGTATTTTATTTATAACACGTTAAGATTTTCATACAGTTTCCAGGGTAAAGTATTATAATGACACTTTTACTGTATTTACTAAGCTGTCATTGAAAACGTTATGCAAAATTAGAAAGAAAGCTACTGTTATAAATATACACCAACTAATATCACTTATCTATGAGAATATGAATTGTGAATTATACTTAACAAACGGTTTATGCTATAAATTGCCGACGTCATTCTAAAATATTACACTATAATTAAAGGCAGCGTCATTAAAATAATTTTTGGGTAACGCTGTAATAAATCGTACTTAAGACAAACAATTGAAAAAATAACTAGGATTTGATGAAGTAATGAAAATAATAATGGTCATAACAAGTAACTATCTAGTGAGAAAGCATATTTAGTTAAAGAAATGGTCACAATACTGGCTTCTAGCAAGCGTACTATTATGTTATAAAAAAACAATGATGATAAAAATTTTGGAACTCCCGTGAAAAGTAATCAAAGCCGAGGTAAAATTAATGTAATTGTAGACACCGCCACAAAGGATGGTGTGAGCAGAAAGAGAAACAAATTGCGATGTCGCAGTCGATAATACAACTAGTGACCGCAATGTACTCGTCAACAAACGCCTGACAGTACAATCGCGTTATGATCCTGTGGGAATGAACAGTATATATTACAATACTAAACACAATTCAATACGAAGTTCGCATTAAGGGACATCTGATAGAAAGCCTTGGGAGAAGCGGATGCCCCGTCTGCACCGAAAACGGAACGCGCTGATGCGAACAATGCCATAAAATTATAGGATTTAGAAAATAGTCCCTCATTGAGTTAGCATGATTAATCGTGGAGAAAACTAGCCGGGATTATACGTTAGTTATTTGTGATCGCACGTTTTGCGCTGTAGCAATCATTAGTGGAGTCATTCCGAACACGATCGAACGATTTTTTCATTCGAATTTCAGTTGGAAAATTGTGTAGACACTACGATGTGTTTAAATTACACATATTATACTTTTGACTCGCATGAACCTCGTACAGCACCTTTGTACTGTACGATCGTGCTGTTGTAATGGACTCCGTCCACTACAACGTTATCGACGACTTACAGGCTTTATTGCACCTACTTTTAGATATGATATCAGATCAGTATCATAACGATCAATTTGAAGAGAAAATTTTCACTGTAATTTAGAATCAATGATGGTTGATTAATATAGCTGATATTATATGACTAATGTTATATAATACTTTAACCCACTCGTATGTTGCACAGAAATGATATTTCAGAATTATTATTTTATATATTTAGCATTTTAGAAAACCTTATGTATTGTCCAACATATAACACGTAATTGACAAAACAAAAGCAGACAGAAACAACACTAAAAGGATTAAATGAGCTTACTATCCAGGGTATTTTTAAATAGTACCTACCTATCGTAAGAAAATTATCATGTAAAAAGCGGCACCGCAAAAGCCTAGGTTAGTCTTTATTATAGTTCATCTTTCTTTGCTTTACATGAGCTACTAGAGGAGGAGTCATTCACGTGCGTTAACAGGATTAAACATAACCCCTTGTAAGCAGTCACAATTTGCATTAGTTGATTGACAATATGCTAACAAGCTTTCGAAAGCGACAGCGAACATAACTTAATGGCTTAAAGTTTGGCACCAAGAGACATATTGCAGGCGTTTGTTTATTTACTTGTATCTTGATTGCACAATTGAGTGCTAATCGCAAGAGTAAGTAACGTAGGCAGCAGACTGTTTGTGCCGATCGAGACCGGAGAAATCGAGATCCACTCATTAATGTAAATCGCACAGGGGGAAGTCTCGCTGCTGGCGCATCAACCCACTAACCTCGAGCGCTAGGACACCTGAGGAAAGCCTTCCAATAATTTGTTGCCCGCCACCAACACTACTTTGTTTACAACAGTTGCATATCCGTTAAACTAAACTCTATGACCATAACTTTAACACGGTTAACCTATTACTTGGAACTCTTAATTGTATAATACGAATGACTCAACTGATTATAATTTTGCTCTGTAAGTATGCAATTATGTATGTTAAAGAGTTAGCCATGCGATGAGCTACTCTCGGCCCATATACAACAATAATGCTATATAAACCCAGTACGAACATTAAAAAAGCCACGGAAAGCGGCTAGTTGATAACAATAACAGTTTTTCAGAATTCTCTCCATTCCAATTTGCAGTAACTGTGGCATAAAGTTCTAATTTAGTACTTAAATGTCATATTCAATGTGAACATTACACGTATTAATGTGACCATAAAATACGCTACCATTCTAGTTGAATATTAACGTTATTAGGGCCTGTGTCTCTAACTGACAATGGAAATTATAACTTATATTTCTTTGGGAGAGCATAAGCTGGTAATCACGAAATGCTTAGTTACGACTTTGTGAAATGTATACGTTAAAGATATGATTAAGTTTCTGTTTGGTCGGTAGCTTCTCCTGTAAGAATAATGGGTATATTTTTAGAAGTATTTTTATAATACATTGGACACATACAATAAGAGTCATTGACGCCTGTTGTCGGCCGTTGCCTTGTAGGCGGAGCGCCACTCTGCCTCGTCAGCACAAGGCAACCGCCGCAACCATTAGAGAACGACACAACAAATTACAATTTCATTCAATGTAAATCTGCAGAGCGCACTCTTAGCGATGCTAATGGCTGATCTTGGACACTCCTAATAGTTTACAGGCAAAGAGATTAAGCCGTTTTGACGGAGCTATCAATTCTTGAAACCAGCATCGAGATAATTTACTACTGTAAAATAGTTTAGATAGCTCATACTGTAATTACTCGTGTTTGCTATATATTTCATTAATCACAAACAAAATCAAAAAGGTTATAAAAAAAAAGAAATCCGTAAAAAACAACTTCATAGGTAGGTAATTGCGAAATCATAAAATCTATGCTAAATAAAACAAACAGCAACTGCTTATACTAAAATTGAACAAATAAAACTTCACATCAATATTTATGTTTCATTCAAATCTAATATATTATTGGTGTAATAAAACGCTTATGTAAAAGTTTGCTTTAAAGTACTTCGCTGGTCTATGCAGGCCCGAGCGATTTATAGTTCGACGTAAGTTACTACAGCATGTTGAAAATAGTACCAAGTGTACGACTCAAGATCAAATAGTTCGCAGTGAAAGAACACCGGTCTTGATGCAGATAGAGTCATAAAATTGATGTCTGATACGAAACGAAGGCGTCACAATAATCAATTCCTAATACTCATATGTACCAATATACTAGAAGGTAACCTAACCTATGATGTATGCAAATTTTTATGTGCAATATGATTTATTAGATTATTTAGCAAGAATTCACTACTGTGATAAAGTTCTTCAATCGAAGGGATGCAATCCCGAGTTAAACTAAATTACGTAAATTCCGCTTATTTAAGAAACTTAAGTACCTTGCACTGCCCAAAATAACATGTTACGGTTAATTAATAAAAAATAACTCAACCATGTTAACACGTTACTTTAAACCAAGCTCAATGATTGACTCAATTATTTTTACTTTCCTGTTAGATGCCAACTATCTGGAACAACACTGCCCTTTTTCAGATGACACTATAAAACTTAATATGACATTTCAAAGGAGTCTCGGTCTGATAAGACCGTAATAAGTTAAACCCGATATTTTGAGGTCTATACGTATCGTGTGCAAGAAAAGGCATCCATAGTGTGCCAACTGGTACTGGTATGGTGAAACGTAAATAGCAGGTTGTAGGCATCCGGCTCATTGAATGCGCTGACCCCATCTGATCGCGAACGCGCCGTGCGCGAGAGCAGTACCTGTACACGTACTTGTATCGGAAACTTTAAAGTACAAGATGACAGAATTTAGTATGACTATTTCACTTTATCGGCGTATTAACGAGCCGCGCCGAGCCTTAAATCTGACGAGATTGGACTTCGACCCGTCTCACTGACCTATTATGCATAGCAATGATTCACGATGCTAGCATCTATGAATTGTATGAACCCAACTTGTAAAATACCTATACATTAGCATGACAGCTATTTTGGCACATAATTCAAGAATGCCGATATATTAAGAATTATTGATGGCCTACAGTAAGAATACAATGCAGTTTTGCACACAATGAGAAAAAGAAAGCAAACGATGGTAACTGCGGGCAGTTTTGCTATAAAGAGACTTGTGTTAATATATCTTCGTGCAAAATAAATGTTTCGAAAAAATACCTGCTACACTAGTACCCGACATGCTTTTAAAACATCTAAGGAATGCCAACGTCGAAACAATCAACGTTGCTAACGAACAAATTAAATGTACTCTTGACGTCAAGTGAAAATGAAAATAGTCTGGATTGCAAACGAGCCTGACAACCGGTTACTGTAAAAAGATTCAATATTCATATGAAAAAGAAAGGAATAAGTGGCAACTTGATTTTGCTGCCTCTCATGAATTTTATGATCCTTTTCTATCAAATTCAAAAGCCAAACATTGGAATCTTAAGTGCCCGGTTTAAAATATTAAAAGCTTACCTAATCTCTAAGTGTCTCATAAAACTTCGGATCGAAAAAGATAGAAATTCAGAAACGTCTTTGCTTATTAGCCAGACGTCTTTGCGTATTAATAAACCAGGTATTATTTTACCTGGTTTATTAATACGAGCATAAATTATACATTGCTGTACTAATCCTTAATTTGAGAACAACAAAATAATGGCAAAGATTAGCCACCGTTATTCTTTATGATTTATTGCATATTGAACGGCAGTCGTTGAAGATCACGGCCTAAAAAAAAACGTCCATACTAGTTTGCAACAGCTCAGGTTCCACTATAGAGGCAAGCGACCTACTTTAGGTTCCTAGTACGGTTTAGTGATCCTATAGCGCACGACCTCCGAGTATACGGGTTAACATGTTATGGTGATGAGATAACATGGACTCTTAAATCTCCTAACATGACGGGAACAACTTTACGTGTTCGAGGAGAATGTAAATAAAATTGCATTGTTTGATACATAGGTTCCTACAAGACACTCGTTTCAGCGAGCGCTATATGAAATTTCCACGCTGT
>PQWD01001138.1:0-12323 GCA_019425675.1 Leucinodes orbonalis
TTAATAAACAAATTGAATTTTTTGTAACAAAATTGTGTCTTTTTATGTAAGTCGTCCACCGTGTGTATTTATTTCATTTTATGGCGTTTTTTGATAAGCCGACATGTCTATAAGTCGAAATCATATTTCTAAATCAAGTTGGCTCATCAATTTAATCATTTAGTACTGGCGTGTGTCCACTACACTAGGTATATCTAAGACCAACAATTTAATGTAAAGTCATTTTTTTATAATATTTGTATGTTTTTTGGCAACAAACTGATGATAGCCACGTCTTTAAAAATATTTTTTCGTGTTAAGTAAAATAATTTCAATTTTGTATTCTTTTGTACAACTTAATAATAAGAATAACATATATACAAAAAAAATGTACAACTAATGATTGTATTCTAAAAATCAAAAATAAAAGTCAGCAAAAATAGTGTGATTGTTATTATTGTCAAGTCAAATGTCAACCAAATCATGACAATATCTTAAGAACACTTGTAAAATTATGTTATTTATAAATTGTCACTTTGATCAATATGTTTCAGTTAAAATAAAGTAGTGACGCATGAATATATATTTATAACTTGTTTTTATTACTAACTTGTTTTCGATTTTGTCATATATTTTTCTAATACCTCATGAATCGAAAAGCTAAGTCCGACTATACGAAATATTGTTATATTTATTTAGCAGAACAATTGCTGTTATGTACAAGCGTGGTCTCTGGTATGGCACAACCGTTTTGTCTATTGTATAGTGGTGTATATTAAATAGTTTATTAATTTTGAATTTTGACATGTAAGCTCATTGTGTGTGTGAAAATGTTGAGAATTATTAGCCAATACGTTATTGAACTTAGGGGAGAAGTATGTGCTTTCTAAACGCTTAAAACTATAAAATAATAAAAAAAATATTTTCGTTAATGTTTGATCTGTGACTTTGTGTGCGCATAATCGCATGTGTATAATGCGATATTGACACTCATATGATAAGTTCAGTCACAAAATAATTAGCCTTTTTACTCTTGACTATATACATTATTACAAGGGTTTTGACACCTGTCACTGTCAGTGTCAGGTGACAGTTTGATTCATGTCAGTGACAGGTGTCAAAGTTGCCCAGTTCTTGTGCATATTTATAAATTCCAACTCTCAAATGTTTGACTTAAAAGCTTTCAAACTATTAAAACGTGTAGTATCAATGCTGTGCAAAGTGTACTTTAAAAAACTGGAACCAAAATTATTTTTTCGATAACTATGAGCTTAAATTAGGCTACAGGTAGAAGAGCCTGGTTGTGATATAACTTCTTGCTGTTACGGTATATAATACTTAACGTTTGTGATAAGGGTGTGTATGTCAGGTTTCAACTTTTGTCAATGCCTTTTAACATTGAATTACTTTTATCATTTAAATTACATTTCGCCAGAAATCGAGATTTTGAAACAACACTTTTCCTGTGAAGTTCATAAAATTATAAAATAGTTAAACTTTTATTCTTATCTAAAGTTAAATTGTTTACCGAAAGGACGAACTAATCTTCTAAAGGTTGACCTTAACAGTTTGAAATCGTTAAAAATCAACTGAGATATAAAATCGTACGTACTTTACCGTACCTTTTCGAGAATAGTCTGGACAGACTTTTGGGAAATCTTTTTTAACATTGGCCTTAAATCATTAATTAAGATATCAAAAAACAATCCAAGACTGACATATCACAGTTGATTTTAAAAACCTATAATCTATTCTCTTATGCACAACTTAACCAATTTCACAGCGAGGGTTGGGACTGTTTTCAGTGAACTTTGTAGATAGATGAAGAAAAATAATATAAGTGTGATTTAAAAAAATAGGGTGCATCCCTTCGCGCCGCTATGGCGTGAAACACATGAGTGATTGTCTTAAATTTAGTGCTGTGGTGCCATACAACAAAAAAAAAAGATAAAAATTCGACATAATACAATAAAAAAAGTATTAATTGTAAGGTAGCTTATGCTCCAGTCTCGTTGTCTTACGCGATGTGTTTTAATCGCTTAATTATAGTTTTTTATTTGAATATTGATGACGCCCATGTCATTTAATATTTAAAAGAAACTAAAAGATTTAATCTAGTGAATCACCGGATGTGTGAAAGAGAGATGAATCCGTCCTCCGAAGGGCACGTTAAGCCGTCAATCGTATCTACAACGTTACGATAGTAGTCGTCAATCTGAATTGGGCCCGCGCTTACTGGTAACTTCCACCTGGTACACTGCCGATTGGTAAAGAAAGAAAGAAAGAGAAACATTTATTGGCCACAAGTTCACAAATAAACAAACTAGTACTACTGGTAGGACTAGTGGTGTGCATTTCGTATATGCAAATAAGCGCATCCAGACAACCCGGAAAATCGCCAACATATTAAATGATTCGCCCATTTTCCTCTACAGATTTGAAACCATAGCGATCTGCTGTCAACAATAGCACGCAATTGGACTAAAAATAAATTATTTATTGTTTTTGCGATAAGTGTCACTCACTTTGCATACCCTACTCATAATCTTGGTGCACGCCACTGGTCCCGACTACCATACTTATGTAGTTGGGTTAATATAACCGACGGTATAACGCGCCCTCCGAACCACGGAACGATCTTTAATATCAAATAAGCAGGTGAAAATCGCACAAAGTGACTATCACTATGTGCTCTCCCGTGGTATATGAAACCACGACTGGCTCGTATTTTTATTATTTAAATGAAACTTTAAAAAAATAACCCTGCAAATGTACAGTGATGCTTGAGCATACATACTGATGGCAATATTTGTGCATTCAAAGGAAAATTGGACCGATATTTTTTATCTAGGACCATATATAGATGTCGCGTTAACGATAACGAGTTATTTTTATATCTATATTAGCTTATTTTTGTCATACTGCGGTCTGTTATGTCGCAGTTGTCACTTAATTCATAATGTATATGTCAGCCTTAAACGCCTATAAGTTATTCTATTGCCCGTTTGCGCCAATTCTTAATGAAAAAAAAAATGCTTTACTGGATAAAAATGAGTTATTTTTGTACATTGTAAGTTTTTTATTATTTAAAATAATGCAACGGGGATGTTTCTACCATAGACAAATAAAGGTGTATTGATATAAGTACTTTCATTTTAACGTAACAGAAATCTATGGAATTATCTATGGATATCAATAAAAAAATCATAGTTAAAATAATATTTAACTTTTTTAAAATAAATGCACGAATAATTATAATAACTAGTATTGCATGTTATTGTACGCGTAAAAATATTTTTGTATGTTTTATAAAAATTAAATACTCGAATAATAATTGTAATTATTGTTAAGATGAAATATAAAATACCATACTACATATCAGCGTTCACTTCGCCAAAATCGCTTTATAACTACATCAAAGCAAATTACTCAATAATACAAAGATTTTAAGCATCATTAACTATATCAATAAAACACATTTTACTACGATATGGACGATTTATGTACTATAATATAGGTAATGGAGTTGCGTGCAAATGGGCTTTTTAATATCAAGAGTAACAACTTTCTTTGTGATGTATTATTTGAATAAATTCATTCATTCAGAATAACAAACAAAACTAACTTTTTTAAATGTCTATATTATATTATATATATTTTTGGCTCATAAAGAGGCTGGCATATGGAAAATCATATATAACTAACTTGTATATTATACGTGTAGCGTTATATATGCATTTAGTGATTATGTACGACCTCTAAGACTAGTGGATAGATTGAGACAAAATCTCATGCGTTTTGAATAAAGATAATTTTAAGTAGTAACATTGAACGAGAGGCATTAAAGTTTCCTCTAGGAAAAGTTTTTTAAAAAAATTTTTGTGCCCTGTACATTTAAGGGTTGCCAGTTAAAATAATATGCATACTTAATACTTGGCGACCTGAGTACATACGTTTTTAATTTATTTATTTTTCTATCATGTTGTGAAATTGTTTAGCTCCATTTGCTACGGTTAAATACAATAGAAATGACCACAATTGTACTGAATTTGCTCTAGTTACATACGAGTTCAAATTTTTGTTGTTAAAAGTACAGTAACAGCTACTTTTTCGATCTCATATATGTTTATCTTTTATAATTAAATCATAACCAGATCAAATGTCAGTACAATTGTTATAGTATAATAGCATGTTATAGAATAAAAGTCGATACTATGTTGTTGGACAGTCGCTTGTGTTTAGTCGCTAGTTTTGTATAAAACATTATTGTATAACCTTAAAGTTTCGATTTTAATAAATATATTGAATTCTGAACATTTTTTAAATATAATCGAAAATGTAAGTGTTATATAAGAAGGTATCATTGGTACCTAATAGAATTTTGTTTTCAATAATGGTTGAAATTAAGCAATATTTCGTTGTACATTTTAGTGCAAATTAGTTTTGAATAATTTATGTTTTACACTTGTGATAAAGACCTAGGCTTATCTGAAAACAACATAGTTTCATTTTAAACAAATATAAACATTCAAAGCACTGTGGGCATTGTACAGCGTAGATATGCAGTCAAAAGTAACATTTATGTTGCCATAAAATATAGTTTATAAAGTTAACTGGTAACGAGCTTTAATAACTGTTCACCCTTGTGACGCAAAATATTACGTTTTTGTAAA
Organism: Leucinodes orbonalis; assembly: GCA_019425675.1. Taxonomy (NCBI): domain Eukaryota; kingdom Metazoa; phylum Arthropoda; class Insecta; order Lepidoptera; family Crambidae; genus Leucinodes; species Leucinodes orbonalis. Next base: position 4,653 of record PQWD01001138.1, read on the forward strand.
TATCAATTTGAAAATGTCTGGAAATATGACATGACCAAAGTAAAATGTAAAATTCTTATAGTTAAAACTTCAAACACTTAGAATATCGTTAGCGTTGATACAAGTATGAGAAACATTTTTGCAAATATTTTCCTATGAAAAGTTTATTACATTTTATTGTTGTAGTTATGGATTCTAAAAACTGTTTGAAATATCGTGCACATATTTCCAGTATATTTTCTCAGCCTTAGTCATGGAAGCAATGAACGTCTTGTAGTGTAAAAGCTATGATTTGTTATAAGTTTAACGTTACTTAGTATGAAAAATGATACTACTGGCCTTGATGTTCATGATTTGGTATAAGATATGTTGAAAGGCACATTTGGTGTTATGCACATACATGACGCACATTGTGCTTTCTAATTGTTTGTTATTACCTGTCCGAGCTAATTGCTACATGATTTGAATCATTTTAAATCGTTTTATTGTTAGATATATTTTTTTATTTGGCAACACGAAAAAGTATAATCTATGGCGCTGTCAAATATAAATAAAAATGATGATTAAATTATGTAACATTACAGTTATTGGGCAATAAGATGCTACAATTTTCGAATTATGGTTATTTGTTTTTGTTTCTAATAATAATACTAGTATATTTATTAATCTAACATATAAAACGATTTATGAATGTTATATTAGCAGTCCAATGATAAATAATAAATATTGTTCAGTAGATTATTTTATAAATGGACGTCCTCTTTTATTTGTAACTTACTTTGACATTTGTAGAAACATTTTTTTATGAAAATTCAGTTCTGTGGGTACAAAAACAAGTGTCTCAAAAATACCAAAAAATTAAATAAAGGATTTCATACCCGATAACGACTTTTAGTTTATACATTTGTACATTAGATATAATAGTGTCCCAATATAGGAGATTTTCAAATGATAATTGCAAGTTTACCTTTCTTGACCTAATTAACATCGTACTTACACCGTAACAGGCACTAAGTACACTAGCGTGCCAATGGAATGAACTTAGAAATCTTTGGAAAGTTCGAACTCTACCGAACTTTTTAAACATTTCAAAGTTTTAATATATCCTGAACTGTTTCAGTCCCTATAAGCGCTACTGGCACATACACCCAGTAAGTTTCTCAAGACATACGCGTGTTGTTTCGTCATGTCATGGAACCGGAGGCCCGAAATTCCCCCTTCCCCTTGTCTATATTTACTCTCGTGGTTTAAGGTTGGCTGCAACACACTTGTAGCTCCTTAGAAGTAACGACTGTCCATGGCTGATTATATCACTTATCTATCATCACGTGAATGAATCAATCGTTTCCTATTCGTGAATCAAAGAGAAAATGTGATATGTTAGGAAGGAACGCAGTGTGTCGCCAAGTAGTAAGTAATTAAGTGTTTATTGTGCCATCCAGAGCCGTCCTATATTTTATGTACTGGCCCACTTGGATTTGCAAATTAACCGAAATGATGAGATCACAAAAAAAAATTAACTAGATACTTACATAATATTGTTACGAGCTGGGGGTTCCGGATAAATTATAGACTAGACCCTTTGCTATTTGACAATTCGCATGTCATACTCTATGGTGGACTAACGTCACATATTAGCCGCCATATCTAATGTCATTTTAATTACGTCAATTCGTAACAATATAATATAATGAAGTATCACCTTGCGGACTTGAGACCACGTTAAGCTGTTGGTCCCACCCAGCTAGGTACAAGTCAGGACTCTATTTAAGAATGGTAGTCGTTAAAGGTTGCTTGGTGTAATATATTATAAGCAAAGATATTACACCAAAAAATGCGTGTTCCAATTGGACCTCTTAGTAGCAGTAGTCCAGTTGTAAGTCCGGTTGACTGGACTACTGCAACTTTTTGGTTGCAATAGTTCGGTTCGAACTGAGCAGTCTGAGCAGTAACTATTGAGATTTTTTTAGTAGTAACAGTTTGTTTAAACTATGTTGAATTTGTTTACAGTTATTATACAGCAGTGGACATATTAGGCTGCAGTAATGATTTTATTTTTATTCGGACACATCATTGTATGGTTTCGAACCCGGAACGCTATACAGTTAAATATAACCAGGTAACAAATACCACATTATCTCGGCCACTGTTTGTCCGTAGTAAACAAATGAGCAAGGTTCACCCCGATTGCCCCGTGAATAATATGTTTATTAATTCCATTCATTACACATATATGGCGCGTGATGATTCCGTGACCCTTTGCATATTTGGTCCAAAGGCTAATCGGGTCAGGGGTCCGGACCATGGAGATAATTAGACGTCTAATGACTCACATCTTTACTCATGAAAATTAGACACTTTAATGTAATTAGATCTCATGATCTGTCACATTAAGTAACGCAGATGTAAATTTTAAACTTACTAGGATTTTAACTTGGATAGAAGAATGAGAAAAGCGGGGGACAGCGATATCTGGCGTTGAATAGGATAAACTTAAGTCCAGAAGTGGACTGCACAATAGATTTATGAAATAGATCCTTATTTAAGTCTTATTTCACGGTAGATAAATGGTACCTACTGTCTAGACGGCTCCTGATATTAAGTGACCCATTAAAATTCGCAGCTTCATCACCATTATCAGTGATTACACGTCCCCACTGAGGGGCACGAGCCTATCCGTAAAGGGTGTATAGGCTTTAGTCATCTACGCGAGCCCATTGCGGATTGGCCGGCTTCACGCACAACTTTGAATTTCTTCGCAGATGTCCTCACAAGTTTTCCTTCACTGTAAGAGCGTTAGAAACGAAGGTATATTTAGAAAATTCGAAAAGACATTGGTACGTGCGGATATGAACATGCACCCTCCAGGTCGGAAGCAACAGTCCACCCACACAATAAGCCACCGACGTTCACTCGCAACTTCGATAAGCAAAAAGTGTTTGTCAACCTTTGATACTGGAAGGAAAAATAAAAATATGGAGAAATTAACTGCCGAAGAGTCAATAAGTTGGGTTTTTAGGCAAATTGACTTAAGACCTTTTCAAAATCCATTTATATTATGACTAACAATAAAAAATACAAAGGTCTTAAGTCAATTTGCCCAAAAACCCGACTTATTGCACTCTTCGTTAGGAGGGCAGTTAATTCGGGGTTGGGTTTCCAGTAACCCCACACGGCGAAACACAACGTAAAACGGTCAAGTTATTTTGTTTTCTGTGAGCCGTGATATCACTCCGGGATAGCGGACCCATTCTTGCCGAAGCATGGCTCTTGCACACTTTCATTGCGGAAGTATTAACAAGTTTAGTTTGTTCTTTTACTAAAAGTAAAATCAACACACGGGAGACACAGGGACAACCTGTTTCGGAGCACACGGGGGACACAGGGACAACCTGTTTCGCAACCCCCCCTTTTGCAAGGGGGGGTTGTGAAAACCCCCCTTTACGAGAAAAAAAATATTGAAAAAATAAAATTAGTAACACTTTTAAACCCAAATAGAATGTTGGGTCCCCCTAATTTGGAGAACAGACGGCTGAGATACCCCCTCTCCCCTTAAAATAAAGGTCAAAATTAGAATTCATAACAAAAAAGTTCGTTTTTATAAAAAAACATTGCTTCTGGTGCGTCGCCGGCCGCTGCCGGCACACTCGCTTCGCTCGCTCGGCTCGCGCGTATTTGGTCACAGTTCAAATCTAACCAAACCTAGTGATAACTATATTCTGTAGTTTTGTTAATATTTTAATTATTATATTAGCAAAATGGCGGATTACGTTTTGTTCATGAGAATAAAAATAACCAAAGCTCTTTTTTTCTATATTGAACCGTGAATGCTACTTAGCCTATTTTTTAAAAGTAACATGGATAATGAAAGAGAATAGCTACATTAACAATATTTATTTACTAAATAAAATTGGGTAGATGCTACGAAACGTCAAAATTACTCAAATGGCGTAATAATAACCACGCCGTTTTTCGAAACTTTAAGATTTTTTTTCTGAAAAGTATTAGTTTTCGCAGATTAAAACTTCACTGGATTACATGTATATCAAGATATATAACCGAAAAAAAAAATAAAGCCCCGTAATGATACTAAGACGAGCCACTGTTATATTCACTACAATGCCGCTCTCGCCCGGCACCAAACAAACAGATGTTAGGTCTCCTGTAATTTGCTAGCTACAGCACAAAAGTGTATAGACTTATATTTTCAGACGATATTCAGCATTACGGTGGTATCTGCCTAGACGATAGAAAACTATTTATTTCTCAATGTCGACTGTAGCCGTAGCCCAGGCCGGATTGAACTACTCGGGCCCTAAGCAATCCACACTTGTGGGGCCCCCCTGTCAGTATGTCAACAGAATTAGTCATAGCGCAGTAGTTGACAACATAGGTAATGATTTTTCACTTTGAGGTTAGTTTTTGTCAGTTAGGTTAGGACATTGCAGGCTATATCCGTGTTTCTCCTAAAAGAAAGACGATTCCGTGCTTCGGAGGCACGTTTAGCCGTCGTCCCGGCCGCCTTCGAATTGTCGTTAATCAAAATCCGCGTCAAAGGCCGTGACGGTTTCAAAACTCTGAAACAGGGACTTGTGTGGGGTCAGTCCACTCGCTAAGAAAAAGAACAAAATTTGTCTTTAAAAAACCTACACATTAAAAAAACAAGAGTAACATACTCGAATCCGCGCACTGCGAAAAAACGCAAGTCGATTTTGCATGAAATTATTTTTCACAACATAATCGCAGCGCGCATAGGTTACTATTGAAAAATATTAGTATTTTTGTAAAATAAGATAAACATATATTAAACGTACCTTGGAAGTGGAGTAGGTGCCACAAAAACAAAAACTAAAGTACCTATATTTAATTATTTACAAAAAAAATGCGCCTTGCGGCTTTTTCGGGCATTCACTGATGATGATTTCCAGTAAACTTCTGTTCATTTTTTTGTGCTTCGTCGGGGGCCCCCCTGGACGTGGGCCTTAAGCTAGTGCTTAATTGCTTAAGGTTAATCCAGGACTGCCGTAGCCGCATTGTCATGAATATAATATAATATCGTAACTGAGACATTTTATTATGCATAGCTTCATTGTTATACGATCCAGTACGGGAAACTATTAACGAATGGGCGATAAATAACCCTACACAATGGTTCTATACATGCTTGTGGTTAACCACTATATGCTAGTCCGTAAGACTTAAACTCATAATAGAGCTATCCTTTTACAATAGATAGAAACGTAACTTGTGACACTCATAAAACTGTAAGAAGAGCTCTTTACATAAATATTTTTAGGGAAACTTCGGTTCGTCAAGATGGCTGTCACAAGTGGCGAATGCAGATGGCTCTCAGCCTTAGAAAACATACATCGAATGTAAGGGTGGGACTTCAAACTGGGATCGACGTTGCATTAAAGGCTAGTTTCTTTGTATATTTTAGGGAGAAAAGAGACCTGCTCGGGCACGTGGCCCGTAACGTAAATATAGACTGGTTGAACCCACAGGGAGTAGCGAAAATGATCCCCCAGCGTGAAAACTCCAAGGATTTATGAAAATGAAAAGTATTTATTCGGTTTAAGTCTTACAGAACACCTATGAATTTCAAATGAAGCTACTACTGGTTTGATATTATCTCGAGACTCTCCGTGCTTCGGAAGGCACCTTCAGTCGTTGCAGTACTATCTAAGGATGGTAGTCGTTATCACCCTCCTATCCGCAATGGGCCCTCTTGGTGGGCTACAGCCCAAACACATAGGATGTGTACCCCACACACACATCATCATCATCATTCAACGTCCCCCCGAGGGCACGAGCCTACCGTATAGGGTGATTAGCCTTAGTTCACGCGGGCCTATGCGGGTTGGACGACTTCACACACACCTTCAATCTCTCGCAGGGCGTGCATGAAGTTTCCTCACGATGTTTTCTTCCCCGTAAGAGCGTCGGATAACGTACATATATTTTCGAAAATTCGAAAACACATTGTTACGTGTCGGGATTTGAACCTCAACCTCCTGGTAGGAAGGCGACAGTCCACACCATTGACGCCACCGACGCGCTGTCAGAATGCTTGCCCTGCTGTGGGACGTTACATTGAATTTATGATGATTTATGGGATTATACTTATATAAGTACATTAAGAACATTTAAGTTCACGGTATCTAGTAATTGTTTACTTTGTTCGCCATTCCACAAACATATACCTAATAGGTAAATACTACATTCTACGTCACTGTTAAGATTAATTGTGTATTGAATGAATTCACGCGCAAATATAATGTATAAAAGAACACTGAAATCTCAATAAGATATTTATACCCAATTCGTTTAAACACCTGATAATATTTCCTGTATGGATGGCTTTGGTATGGAATACAGTTTTCAGGCAACAAAATGTGCGTAATCTAAAGGCATGCAAGTGTGTCATGAATGACGTTCACGTAAATTTCAGACATGGACAGGGATGTCGGATCGGTTTACAAGTCAAAGTTACTCAACGGCTAAAGAGCGAGCCACGCGTATGTTCAGGGTGCAATTCTCTCGCTCTCTCTCTAGGAATAGTAAGTAAGAGAACTAATTTAAAAATCTAGCTCACCGGATCGGTAAGTTAAAAAAAGCAAAGGTCACGCATATCGCAGAACTGATGGCCATTAGAGTTACTCTAATGGAGTCATTGAAACAGAAGACTACATGTCTGAGCACCTACTTATACGGACTAGTGACTCCAGATCGTTTTAAATCGGTACATGCGATCAAAATAATCACACTGGGATAGTTAACAAAAAATGTGATGTGACGCTGATGTGTGCAGTTGAATTCGACAGTGATATAGGTAATTAGTAAAAATACGTAGCGTAAATATATATTTTAATAAAGAAACTTTTTTTATTAATCGGGACATTTAGCGTCCCGACCAGGTACAAATCGGGACGTATACCCAGGCCCCTGAAAATCGGGACACCTAGCAACACTAATACGGACAGAGTATGGACGCATCCTCATATTGTTACTGAGACCATCGGATTAACATGGCTTCCGAAGCACGGAGAGACCTGAGATAGTGTTTTTCGGACACCCATCTGACGAATGACCATTGCGAAAGTTCCTTGACTTGTGTAAGCATCAACCGAATGTAATTTAGCTGCTACACCATCAAGCCCTGAATTATCATTGTAAAATTATCAAAATTTATTAAACTTGACATTTAGATTTAACCTTTTAGCCGCCACATTCCAGACACAATAGAATATCAGTTGTGACTGTCTGTTGGACATATCCTTAGGGTTTGTCCATAGATAATCTAATACAACCACAGACATCAGAAAATACATTAGACTGGACAAGCCGTCAAGTTTATAGGCAGTCCCAGTGTCGCAATTTCTTTTCGGTTCTTACCTGTGAAAAGTTATTACATTTCTTGGTAAATTTACTGATTCATTGCGCTGATGGCATGTTACAATTGCACAGGATAGCATTTTGGAAAAAAACGGTAATTTCTTCTAATATTCGTGCGTCTTGACTCGTCTCACAGAGCGTAACCGGTAGCCAGTGTATGCTCGTTGAGCTTACAGTTGTCGCACTTTAAACGCGGCTTGCCCCATCTACTGTATTGAGAAATCTGTGAATACAACAATGTAGATGTCTGTGGGTTTGTCACTGGACTCACTGATGTTTTATTGCTTGTACATACTA